>VMDR010024800.1:0-14823 GCA_007922815.1 Macrotus californicus | reverse complement strand
CCTCACATCCAAACAAAATGATTTAGATGTCTGACTAACATTATTCAACAATTCTAGTCTCTTAAAGATCAGAGACACATAACCTATTCAACTAGTAAACATCTGCCTAAGAGATCCATCAACATTTCAAACAGTTCAAAGGTTTACACATTCACCTTCTTAAAAGTCAAGTGCCAGAGCATATGACCTTACTTCTAGTAAGTCCTTTCTAGTTCTACTGATAGGTAGTATCCTACCCCCAAAACCAGTCTACAGGCAGGATGTTAAAATTTCACAGTAAGAGCACAGATTGATATAAATGTTACTGCAAAAAGAAAGAAACAGAGGAGGTTAGGGAAATGAACACGAAAAGAGGGGAGGGAGGGTGACAAGACGAAAGGAGGGCAGGAAAGGAGGGAGGGAAAAAGAAATGTGTGCAGGGCAGGTAGAAAAAGAACCCGATTACAAAGGCCATGTCAGGGCAGACTCTGAATTCGTACCCTCCCCACTCCTTCCCCGAGCGTGAGAAGTCATCCACCCAATGACCCTGCCTTCTCAAGATTCCCAGGTACTGAAGTGTGCATTTTAAAATATATAGGGTTTGTGCTCCCTGAATTCCCTTCCTTTTTCCCTCAACTGATTTTTCAGCATTTCAACATTTCTCTTTATCTTTGCCCAACTTCTTTCCCCCTATCTCAGAGGAAGAAACAGAGCTTCTCATTTCCAAAGTCACAACTCCATCGTTCTCCTCTTCTCATGGTCCAAATGTAAACAAACACAGATATTAACGTGCGTGTCTGTATATATCCCTGCTCATAGCATGTTCTTATACTAAACACGCTTGTCTGCCTTTAGTTGTATTTTCTTTTTGTTTGTGTAAAACCTCAGAAATTGTTCCATATCAGTATATATAGATACAACTCATTATTTTTACAAACAAAAATGTTCTATTGTGTAGATACATAATTTCTTTGATTTTCTATCATTTGCTACTATAAATTACAATTACAACTTTTATGATTATTTTTATTCCTATATTCTGAAATACAAATATATATGGTGTAAACACCTGCATACACACACCTATAATGACAGTGTTTAACCTATTTAACAGCAAATTACACTTCTGAACAGAATAACATGTCACATATCCCTAAATGCAAGAGGCATAGGAAAGCTGCTCAGGAAAAGCTGGCAAATGTGAAAGAAATAAAATGCCTTAACAGTTCTCAGGTCTGCCAATTCCTGAGCAACTCCAACAGTTCAGGTCCTATTCTTAGGATGAGCACGCTAACAGGCAAGGATTTTAAATCTTTCCATGGCTGGTTAATTTTGGAACAGACTGGTACTTTGTATCCTGGGTCCAGTGAATGGGATCTCCCCCCTTCAGAGTGAACTAAAATGACGCTCTCACGCAGGGCGTGGGGTGGGGCGTGGGGTGGGGGGTGGTGGGGGGAGGTGGGAGACTGGTTAAGTGTCTCCGGGCACACTCAGAGCCAAAGTGAAGAAACCAAATAAAATCTAAAATACGGTGAAGAGATAACAGTAGGACCCTTTCAGATATGGATGGGAAGAGTAAACTTCCCAAGTGACAGGATTTAAAATTTTCTTCAAAGTCTCCTCCACTATTCTTAGTACCCAAACAATTCCATCCAGTTTCTTTTGCCTTTCCATCTTGTGGTTTCTATAAAAAGCAACATGTGTTTAATCAACATATAATACTATTCACATATCACTCAGAAGCTGTCTAGAGAACTGAATAATGGCAGTTAGGTACATCAGCATTTTCTGATTTATAACCTCACTGCTCCTTAAATCACAGATAACAGTGTCGCTTCCCCAGAATGGAGCAGAGAAAGCTCTCAGCCTTGCTCCCCTCATCACATCCCTTGTCTTGTTGACATGCTATCTCTGTGCTGCTGTGTTCCTGTTTATAGCTCAGAAACGTACTTGTTTATAGAGCCCGTTCAATGCCCTATTCATCCCCAGAAGTTAAGTGTGTTGAAATTAAAAAGCTGTGCTTGAGCTTGACAAATGAAATGACAGAGGACAGAAGGGCTAAACAGCTTTGTCTTACGCCCTTATAAAAGGCCCTAAAATTCAAACATCGCCTCTGACATTCTTCCTGCTTCTACTGAAAATAGATGGCAAGTCTGAACTTCACTGAAACAGCTGCTTCTGGCTACGACCAGTGTCACTGACAAACAAAACCACATAGGACAACAGAAGGCTCACTGGCCTGATTGCATCTCTGCTTCTCTTCAAGACCTCCCATCCACACCACTGTAAGGGGAAGGGACAAGAAGGACTGACCACTCCCCTCCAGACTTAAACACTAAATTTTGCAGGTCTCTAACTACACCAGACCCCCTTCCAGGCTACAGTAGCTCAACACAGACATTGTCAGATCCACAAACTATTTTTAAATTACAAGAAAATCTCGAGCTTAAAGTAATCATTTTAAAAAGCATACAGGAGTGTCATGTTACTAAATTAGCTTATATATCCTACTTCCAAACCAATCAATGCATTCTGAGTTCACTTGCACATTTTGATAAACAAGCTGCTACTGCCTTTCCTACTGGGTTACGCTTCTTCCTGAGGAACATGGACTGAGCCCTGCACCTCAGCAATCTTGACCTTTGAAAAAGAGGGTGCTTCTCTATCTTAGTCACAATCACTCTTTTGTTTCAAGTTGCAATGAATCTCCTGTGCTGAGCTCTAACTCACCAAAGTCCCCTAAACTCTGCACCTAGAAATCCTTCCACTCCCAGAGTAAAAAGCACTCTATAGGGCTCCTTAGAGTTCCCATTCTTATCATTTCTCTATTGCTCTCCTTCCTCAATGCCACCTCCCACCGCCCCACCCCCACCCCAATTCTGGCTTTACTAGGAATTCTAAATAGCTGACTCTCAATCTATCCCCTATCCTTTGTTTTCAAATCCAAATAAGGTTCTTTCTTTCTCCCCATTTCTCTCCACACTGTCACCATTCCTCAGGGGTTCTCTAAAACTCTCCCTTTCACAACTCTGCTCCCCAGCATCGGTTCTCCTGATGGGCAGGAAGTTAACTGGGAATCTAAACTGGAGCCTACTGATATTATCTTCCTATAGCCTCAGAATTCCCAAAACTACAGATTTACAGGTTGTCAAATTCCCAAGAACTCCCTCTGCAGCCCTGTTCACTCCTCAGGGATAAATGGGAGAAATTGTCATATTCTTTCCTAAAGGGCAAGTGTATGTGTAAGGGGCCTTGTAACGGGTACGACTGTGGTGACTGTTACCACGGTTTCAAATTCAAATGTCAAACACCAACCCTGCATCCTCATGTAAAATGGACTACAGACTGGTCTGCTGCTGTCCAAGCAAGATTACTTTAGTTAACAAAACATGTGCATGGAACCTAAACCGAATGCCACATATTTCAGTCACAGGAAGGGCTAACACCACAAACATAGCCTTGGCCCAGGGCACCTGTGAAGTAGACAAAGGCTGTCCTTAGTGAATTCCACTGTCCCCTCTCTGGACCCCTTTATTCTTTCTTTGTGCCCTTCCCCAGTGCCCATCACCCAGCACATCCCTCCTCACAACTGGTACAAGGCAACAACAGGTAAAAGGAGGCCTGGACACCAACTGTGAAAGTCCTTGTGGTGGACATGGAAGAGGGACTGGACACCAACTGTGGGAGTCCTTGTGGTGGACCGGAGGAAGCAGTCACCCTGATGAGGCAGCAGGAGCGCTGAGGGCAGGGGCAGCCTCCTCTGCCCTTCCACCTCAGGCCGGCCACTGGAAGGGCAATGTCAGTCTTCTCCCTTCTCCCTTTCAGGCTTAGACTTACAGGAAGAACCATCTCCACTCCTGGGAAGTGTGTCGAGAAATTACAGAGCCATGTAGGAGACACCATGCTGCAAGCAGAACAGCACCTAGAGCACGCCTACAAAGCATCTTCTCTTTTCTCCACCCTCTAACCCTAGGTTACTCTCCTTCACAGAACACATCACTAATCGAAACAACAGTATCTTGTATATGTTGATCTCATGGTCTGCATCTCCCACTAGAATGTGTATAGCAGACCCTACAACAACTGTTTTGTTCAATGTTGTTTTGTTACAACGTTGATGAAATGCTGTAGGAACTGAACTCTTGTTTACATCAAGCAGCCTGTGGTAAAGCTGGTTTCCTTCTACGTCATCTCCCTTCCAGGTGCAAAACCTACTGATGACGTTAAGTAGGACTTACGATGCACTCCAAGGGAACTGGAGGCACATCTGGTTTGTTCCCCATTGAAACTGCAGTGCCTAGAACACGAAGGCACACTGGGAGCCCTCGACAGATATGGGTGGGGCGAAGGGCTGCGTCTAGTCATTGTTATCCCTTCCTTCCACAGTTGTGCAGCGAGTGTCTTATCAGACACTGGCCAACATTCAGACCCAGGGTGGGAAGACAATTTCTTTAAGCCAATCTACTCTAAAGTCCCATGTCCTCATCTCCTTGAACCCAGAGAAGGGTGAGAAAGGAAGAACTAGCACAGAAAGGGAAAGGAGAGGAGCACAAAGGGGAGGAAGAGAAGAAAAAACATTCCAAACAAAGTGTAGCTATTATTTTGTTTTCCTGATATTTTCTGTCTACTTTCTAATCCCTATAGAAAAACCGGGCTCAATAATTCATAATTATCCTGTATGACTAAGACAGATTTCACCTTCAACAAATAAATCATGCTGAAGGAACCAATGAGTGAGTGAGTTAATAAAAATTTAAGAGTAGGGTAAATCAACAATAGCAAGTTTCACTATCATGTATCTTTTGCCTCCATCTTCAAATTATAAACAACTCATTAAGTTGTTTTAAGATACAAAGTGCCTTACCATTAGTTGGAATTCTTATCTGCTTTTGACTGACTACTCCTGATGAAAAGGTGTGAAGCCAGTGATTTATGGAGGCATCATGTCCCCATCCTAATCTGAAGTACCCACTTTCCGGTAGGATAAACAATGCACCCCATTATCAAGTGAACCGTAATCTTTCCACTCATATTTCATTTCAAATCTGAATGGCATCTTTGAGACTATTTTGATAACATAAATTCATGAAAATTAGACAAAATCAATCTAATGAGATTCAAATTCTTGAGAAGATCACTTTAATTAAGCATCTAAACAACAAATCCAAATGCTTCTGAAAATTAAAACCAAGCACTTTGGGCTTCTAAATGCCTCCAGCATGAAACAAGCCCAATTTTGTTTATGGAGACTCAAGTTCATTGTACAACTCTAAGGCAATGAGATGGTAGGTACTTCAAAAGAAATCCATTGTGTCCTTGACCAGAAAAATGAACTTACATTTACTACACACATAAAATGTTCTCTATTAAGTCATTCATAAAAAAAGTATTAAAATCATGTGGTAGAAAATGTCACAATACAGTATTAAAACATAATCTACATTAAAGAGAGATAAATTATTCAACAAGACACAGTAACCTGGCAACACCACAGCTTCAGTACATTATCCAACACGTTTTCTACCCTGTTCTCCAGTCTTGAACCCCATCCCAGGAACTGCGTCAGAATAACCTTTCACGTGTGCTTTGTAAGTGGTGTCGCTTTATCTACAACCCTTCTCCACAACCTTTGTGAGCTCTAATCTATATTCCTGAACCCCTAATTACTTTGTCCCTAACTTCTGCTTTTTCATCATTTTATCATTCTTTCAAATAACATTAAAATATAAAAGCTCACATTAATTTGTTAACTAATTGTACTGACCTCTATTAATTAAGCGGCTAACCAGTATTTCCCTACATACACTCAACCACTCCACTGGGTGAATATTATTACCACACCCTCCATACAAGTAAGAATGTTGAGACACAGAGGTAAATTATCTAAGTTACACAGTCACTAACTTGGGGAGCTAGAGTTTGAACTTAGATCTGTCTGGCTTATGATTAATGGGATCTAAATTGGGTATGGAAATGAGTGAAACCTGAAGAATGAATAACAGAAAATACCAATGAAGTTTTAAAGCAGATTTCATGGGTACAAGGAAATGAGAGGTGGGAAGAATGGGGGTTTGTTTGCAGAATGAGATTTTACAATTAAGAATTCCAAAAGGTAGCATGATCTGGCCAGGGATGTACAAGGCTGAGTGGAATAATGGTAAGAGTCCCTGATGGTCAAGTCAATGGGGCGAGAATTACGGTTGCCTAGTATGGATGTTACACCTGGAGTACAAAAAGACTATGCAGAAAATCCCCTTCAAATGCTGGAGGATGCTATAAAGACTAATACTGACATTTACTGGGTGGGCCAAAATGCTCGTTTCGTTTTTGTCCGTACGATGGCTCTAGTAGTGCTTAGTTATCTTTAACTTCATTCAAAACAATTTTGTTAGATTGTATTGCAACAGCTGCCCTATCAGCATGCATTTAAAAAAATTATCAAAATTGGTGAGTTTTTGTGCAGCCATTTTAATATTGAACATGGAAGAAAATATGGAACATTGTCGGTGTATTATGCTTTATTATTTCAAGAAAGGTAAAAACACAGCTGAAATACAAAAAAGGATATTTGCAGTGTATGGCGAAGGTGTACTGGAGCTGTGACCAATCGAAACTGTCAAAAGTGTTTTGCAAAGTTTCTTGGTACTATTGACATTTTGGCCAATCAATTCTTTGCTGTAGGACTGTCTTATGCATTGGAAGATGTTTAGGAGCACCCCTGGCCTCTACCCACTAGAAGCCAATAGCAGGAGATAGCCAACATACTCAAAATATCTAAATCAAAAGTAATTGGTGAAAATGAAAAATGTGTCTTTTATTTTACAGAAAAAAATGTAATGGGCTTTTTGGCCAACCCAATACAAGGATGTGCCTGCTACAAGAGTCAGCAGATTGTGGAAGCCCTGACAGGAAGACTTTTTTAAAGTAATTAGGAGAGCAAGAGCATACAAGTCGCTACAGTTGTACAAGAGATTTCCAATACTGGTCCAAGGATCAGGATTCATGTATAGAATGTGGTGCTAAAAGGTTTTGTATATTAATATGGAAGGAAATGTTCCCTCTACTCTTCCCATTGACATATAAACTGAATTTTAAAATGTGACTGAATCACAAGCAATGAAGATTACATGTAGCCATTTCCTAGTTTTCTCTGCAATGCAAGATGCCTGGTATTTGCACGTTTTAGTCTATGCATACAGACTCTGGTGGAATTTGGCACAAACACAAATAGAGGGCTTGGAAAGGACATGAATGGAGAGGAACACACATTGTTCCTGTGATATAATACTGCCCTTCTTTCGACTCACCCACTTAGGGCATCACACAATTTTCAATGAGTCTGCAGGGGCAGAGTATTTCAATGTAATGAAACACGCCGAAATGACTCGGGGAGCAAACCATATCATTCAGTGAAGCTATATCCCACCCCCCTGTGTGATGATGTAAGTTGCCTTTTAGATTGAACATGACAAACTAAACAATGCTTTCTGAAACTTCTCACTCATCATTATGAAACTTTTTTTTCCCCTTGTACTCATCTCCCACACAAAATTTGGTTCCTATAACATTCGTAATTTCTTGTAAGTGGTATTACTTATTCTAAAAGGTTGCAAAGCATAGGGCATTTTTCCATCTGTTATAATATAAGCTCTAAACTCTCCAAGCAAATAATGAATTTCACCAGTGTGTGTGTGTTCAGTAATAATGCCAGGCACCTGGGCTCTGGTGAACTTGCCAGGCAGACCTGCACCAGAGCTTCTTCCCCAGACACTGCCCAAATGTGGAAGGGGAATAAAAAGATATGGGGGACAAAGAAAAACTCAGGAAAGTATAGTAAATCAGAAACAAACTTTACAAACGAAGGATATCTGGATTATCAACAGATAATATCCTGTTTACCCCTTGATGGGTTGTAAAATCCAACAGAGTTAGAGACAGTCACATGTTTTAACAGAATAGCCATATAAGTCAGAATACTATAATATTAGCCCTGGCTCCTGTGGCTCCGTGGATTGAGCATCGGCCTGTGAACCAAAGGGTTGCTGGTTTGATTCCCAGTCAGAGGACATGCTGGGTTGCAGGCCAGGTCCCCAGTAGTGGGCATGCGAGAGGCAACCACACATTGATGTTTCTCTCCTTCTCTTTCTCCCTCCCTCCCCTCTCTAAAATTAAATAAAATCTTTTAAAAAAAGAATACTATAGTATGAAAGAGCCTCAACAGCATGAATTCAGTGCTTGCTTTGACCTAATCAAGGCATAGTTCATATTTATATGGCCACAGATTCACTTATACAAATTTTAAACTTAAATCACAAAACAATGCAGCAGAAATGGTGAACACTTTCAACACCGTGACAGATTTTAGCTTGTAGTTTTGGCTGACACAGAACAACTGTGCTTCACACTGATGTTTATTTCCCTCTCACCTGAAAGCACAGAGGCTCTCATCTATGACTCCTGGTGGCCGAAGATGACTCATAACCATCCTCACATTCCTGCTAACAGGGAGCAGGAAAAAGGGGGCAGAAAAGGCAGGTGGCCTCCCTTTAAGGGCATGATCTAGAAGCCGCACACCTCACTTCTACTCCGACCCAGTTAGTCAGAACTTACTCACAGGCTACAAGTACTCTCTACTATGGGTAAAAACTGGGACTATGTCATGCTAAGAAAGGAGCAAAATGAGTTCTGGTGAACATTTAGCAACCACTAATACATATGACAAAGGAAACTACAAAATTATTTTCATTACATATTAAACGAAGTTTCACTGAGTGAATGAAGCTAAATTAGACCATCTTTCCTTAAAGGACAAAATATTAAGACAGATGCCAAGAAACATTAAGAGCAGGATTATATAAACTACCAAATGTTTTTACAAACTAACAATAAAATGAATATTTTTCCCCATTTCAGCCTCAAACTTCTTATAATCATAGTATAAAAAATAAATAAATATGCCTCAGTAAATTCAAACACTGTTACTCTTGACCTGGGGCAAAATACATTCCACCTTTCTTTGAGTGATAAATTTACAAGAGACAATTATTTACACAATATAAACTGAAGTATTTTAATAAATAAACATATATCTGAATACAACCTACTTGATTTTTCATTTTATCATTTTTTAAATAATCAGCAGGTCTAAGATGGCTTAGCCCTCGGTCTACAAAAGGCCAAAGGAAGTTTTACACAACTTTCTCTAGGCACATTTCAAGACAGCACCTTCACCGGCAGTAATGAGGTAGTTCAAAAACGTGAGAAAGCATTTTAACCACGATGAAACTGAAGCTTCTAGGGAACTTAAATGCCATATTTCTACACCAGAAAATTTAACATGTAAAACTTGCTTTAAATTCTTTTTCAGTTAGAGTCCTCCTGAAAATACAAAAACAATTTTTTAACCTTCTGTTCCCCATGTAGTAACAGCTAAAGAGACACTATAACGTCCTCTAATGTAATGATAAAATGATATTTTAAAATACCATTTTTATGCCTGTTGTGGCTTGGTGGACTGAGCACTGGCCTGTGAACCAAAGGGTCGCCAGTTCGATTCCCAGTCAGGGCACAGGCCTGGGTTGCAGGCCAGGTCCCCGGTAGGGGGTGCGCAAGAGACAACCACACATTGATGTTTCTCTCCCTCTCTTTCTCTCTCCCTTCCCCTCTGTCTAAAAATAAATAAATAAAATCTTTTTAAAAAATGCCATTTTTACAAAATTTATGAAATATGGCTATTTTAGGAAATACAGGTTACTTTTCCAGTCTGGTTTTGTAGTTTAGGTAGTAAAATAAACATTACACTATCACACACAGGGCTGAAATAAATGTAATGCATAGTGTTCATTGACCTGTACAGTTAGTTGTTTTCCCGCGGCGAAGGCAGAAGACCAACTTCCACACACACAACTGCAGCTACTTTATGACATGGAAGAAGAACCCCTCCATAACCAAGGTTTTCTATCTTTTTCTGTTTCACTTCTCTTGGAATAAGACTTGAGATCAGGAACTCCTAGCCCTGTGTCACACCCCAAATCTCCCAATTATCTTTGGGACAAACCAAAATTCTGAAAAGAAAATTCTTTCAACTTAATTAGATTTTGCTTTGATTCAAAATTTCCTATTACTTAATGTAGCATATCACAAAAAAAAGATACATTACTATAATTTTGGAAACACTAGTTCACATTTCTAAATGGAGGAATTCCTACTATGAAAGCCACTATAAGAAATGCATATCATTTATTATTGCTGAAAATTTAATACAATCCTAATAACAGTATGTAAAGTGCTATCTTCAAATACTGTTTTAACTTACAGAAATATCTCATTTTATATATAATTAGTCGGCACACCTGTACACCCAAGAACCCCAATGACCAGGCTAATCGGCCTTGACTCCACTGTCAGTGGAACAAACATTCAATTCTACTGCTTTCGATGCTGAGAAACAAATAAGAGAGTGATAACGGAGAGTTACACTCTGTACCTCCACCACCTCCATAGTGCATCGCTGTCAACGTAAAACATCCTGTAGGACTGCCTGTGGTACAGTCATCTAACAAATCCATGAGAGTCATGATGGGAAAAGTGTGCTGACAGAGCCACTGAATGGGTGTTCCAAAACTGCCTAATAAGGCTGTCCCTTGTTGATACGACAGACATTTAGATCCTTGTACTTCACTTCCTAGAGGAAGCAACATTTCCTATCAAAGCCTTTTCCTCTGTATGTAACACTTTCCCCTGAGTCAGCAATACAAAGATCTGAATGTTTTTCTTCTGTTAGGGGAAGTGTTCTCAACCTTGATACAGAATCGATCTTCTGAAACATCATATGATAACAAGAAAGATCAATCGGATTTTGTTGTGAGAGAGAGAAGACAGATGAGAGCTACATAACTTTTTCTTTTAAAATACCACCTCTGTCTCTAAGTTTTTTAGAAGCAATAACAACCACCACCCTGCAGTCTAACATTAAACTTTAAAGCTGAAGTTATAAAACAGGAAAATATCCGATCATATATTTTCAGAGATAAAACCGTTTCTGGGTATCAAAGTAAGAAACACACCTTCATACAATCAAATGCTAATCTCGGGAGCCTAATGTGAATGAAACACACCGTGTACTACAGCTACACTTAGGGCACAATGGAAAAAAAACACCAAACTTAAAAGTCAACTCTGTTCTCAAAAACTGGTGGGTTCTCTCAGGTGTTAACTGAGTGCACACTATGAACAGGGCACATGGTCTAGTACAAAGCTAAAAGTAGTAAAGCTGTGAAAATACAAATGAGTAGCACCAAAATTTCTTTTTTTTTTCAATTTTAAACATTTTTTTTACTGTTGTTCAAGTACAGTTTTCTGCCTTTTCCCGGCACCGTTCCCCACCACCCCAGCCATCCTCACCTCCTTCCCGTTTCTACCCGCCCCCTTGTTATTGTCCACATGTTCTTTATAATTGTTCCTGTAAACCCTTCACCTTTTTTCCCCATTATTCCCTCCCTTCTCTCCTCTGGTCACTGTCAGCCTGTTCTCAATTTCAATGTCTTTGGTTATATTTTGCTTGCTTGTTCGTTTTGTCGATTAGGTTCCACTTATAGGTGAGATCATATGGTATTTGTCTTTTACCGCCTGGCTTATTTCACTTAGCATAATGCTCTCCAGGTCCATCCATGCTGTTGCAAAGGGTAGGAGCTCCTTCTTTCTTTCTGCTGTGTAGAATTCCATTGTGTAAACGTACCATAGTTTTTTTGATCCATTCATTACTGATGGGCACTTAGGTTGCTTCCAGCACTTAGCTACTGTAAATTGTGCTGCTATGAACATTGGGGTGCATATAGGTTCTTATGAATTGGTGTTTCAGGGTTCTTAGGATATAATCCCAGCAGTGGAACTGCCAGGTCAAAAGGCTGTTCCATTTTTAGTTTTCTGAGGGAATTCCATACTGTTTTCCACAGTGGCTGCACCAGTCTGCATTCCCACCAACAGTGCACTAGGGTTCCCTTTTCTCCACAACCCCTCCAACACTTGTTTGTTGCTTTGTTTATGATGGCCATTCTCAATGGTGTGAAGTGGTATCAAAATTTCAAAATGAACAGCTAACACATGAAACATCCAATATGCAAAACTTTGTTATTTAAGTACACTATCACAGTATCTTCGTTTTTTGTTTTTGTGTTTTTGATATACACTCCCTAATGCCCCCCATCAGAAACATAACCATGCTCATAGCTGAAAAGCCAGAGAGCAGAAGAGAAAAACAAAAGTGCAATAAGGGAACATAAACCTTCAAATTCTCCCGTTGCTGAGATACTCGAAACCATAGAACCCCAACACAACATGCTTTCACATACTCCTGAGCCAGGCAAGTTAAAGTCCCATACCTGTAAAATGTCTTCCATGACACCCTCGCCCTGCCTGTATCTAAAACTGCTACTTAACCCTAGAGCATCAGCTCATACATAGTTTCCACTGGAAGTCTTCCCTAACCCCCAAGTGGGCTCAGGTGCCCCCTTCTGTGAGCCTTGGGAACTTTGAGTGTCCCTCAACTACATATAGGACATTGAAGAACCAAGAAAAAACTGTTTCTATACTACCAACCAGAATGTTTTGACAAATAGTAAAAGCTAAAATAACTCAAGTGTCAACTGTCAATTGTTCAAAAGATGCTTCAAGTGTGAGAACTTCAACTGTACCTTGAACAACAGGTTACATAAATAAAAAGAAGAAACCATCGGCAACCTTTGGTAATACTAATTGGGACAAGCTATTTTAGTGGTCACAGAAGACCCATCTAAGTGATAAGCACACTTCAATCTTTGTCCTCGGCCTAAAATGTGAAGTGTCGAGGGAAAGAGCTTTTCAGAAAGGGGAGACAATCTGAAGAGGCAACAAGGTGGAAAAGCTCTTGGCTCCATCCAGGAACTGAAATTAGACAAATGATGCTGAAGTTTAAACGTTTTTCAAGAGTAAGCAAGAGAGAAACATGGTATTTTAAAAATACTTAAATTTATGAAAATCAAATAAGGAGGGTAGTGTGGGATACTGAATTATGGATGGAGGCAGAGAATATGGTTCAGAAAAGTAGGGTGAAGCCAAAAAGCTAATCACAACAGTTTCAGATACAACTAGAAAAAAGGGATCATTTACAAATGTTATCAAAGTAATCTGGCATGATATAATTATTAAAATTATTATTAAAAGAATGACAATTCTTTCAAGAAGGTATAAAGTAATTACAATATTATTCACCTGCTTCAGGAAGAAAGTTGTGTATCAAAGACCCCCACCTATAATATAGTCATAATATTATGTTCATGAACTTAAAGAGTTACTACCAAGAAACAGCTCAACTGATATTGAGAAGAAATACATCACTGATGCATCAGGTTCCAATTTCATGTGTCTCAATAAACTTGTAAATATGCTACATTTTAAGCAGCAAAGTACAGCACATAATTAAATATGAGGGAAGTGGTTTCACTTGTAATCCCGATGTTGCCATGCTATTTAGTTTTACGCTAAAACATACTCTAGACAGTGGTTTTAATTCTGGACCAGCAGGCAAAAGAGTGATGAATGTGGCTGCAAGGCCTTCTGCATCTTTTGTTAAATGTCACAGGAAAATATAATCCTCAAGTGATTAAAAGAAATATCATACAAGATGAACAAGCCCAATGTAATCACATTTCTCTGGCTTAATAATTATTAACTTGTTTCTTCCATCCCCAGGAGAAAACGAAACTGAACAAAACAAAAACAAACCAACAACAGCTCCTGTCCACATGTAGGTTTAATCCCGCCTGCCAAGTTTTATGTGCTCCTTAAATACCGTGTGTCTTAAGATTAGTTGATATTCATCCCTCCTTCCTTTAATACATAGTTACTAAGTACCTACTATGTGCAGAAACTGCAGTAGGACTAGGAGAAAATGGTGAAGAAAAGAAAGTTATATAAATTATGACAGGTTCGGGAAAGAGAATGGAGTACCATGAGAGAAAATGTGCAGAATAACGCAGAGTGATGTGTTGAGGAAGGCCTCTCTCAGGAACTGACATTTAAGCTATGATCTGAAGGATGAGCGAGAGCGAGCAGAAAACATTTCCAGGCAGATGAAGCTGTAGTTGTGTGGAGGTCCTGAAGGCCTCAAAAACTAAAAAATGTTAAGTGGCTGGAGCACAAAGACCTAAGGGAAACTGCCTTGAGATGGGGTTAGAAAGGTAGATAATGGAAAAATGTAAGTGATAAACCATTCATATGAATAAACAGTGCTTTTTGTCATGTTATTTCTCAAGGTTATTGCCATCAAAGTTTCCATTCATTTCACCCATATGGTCTTATATAAAGAGAACAGATTCTGAGGCCAGAAAACAAAAACTACAACTCATTCCGCATGATGGTTCTAGAGAGCATGCCAGGTCTGTCTTCAAGCAGAATTGTGAAAACAGACCAAATACCTTTCTCTGGGACAAAGAGACTTATTAATTTCCATGACCAGTTAAAACTAAAAACAAAAAACTTTAATGTAAAATAAAAAAAGTGATTTTTACAAGTCATTTGGCTTACAGACACTCGGTAGGATATTTTCTTTCTGCTTGAAATCAGTTTCATTTTCTAAATAAGAAATGCTATTAAGATTTGTTTTCAGTATCCAGAGGTATTGTATGTATAAATGTATGCATTTAATTCTTATTTGAAATAAAGTGAGATTCATATACCAAGGCATTTTCCTTAGAATTCAAATAATCATTAATGAAAATTTCAAAAACCTAATATTATTCTCTTTTAAATCTACTGACATCAGCAATAAATAATTTAAGAATAGGTCTTTTTAAAAAATCTTGAAGC
>VMDR010024799.1:0-14817 GCA_007922815.1 Macrotus californicus | reverse complement strand
TTAGTGAGAACCTCAGCAGCATAAAAAGGACCTAGTCAGAAAGGAAGGGTACACTAATTGAAATAGAGAACAAGTTACAGGGAAACAACAGAGTAGTGGATGAAGCTGAGAATCAAATCAATGATGTGGAACATAAGGAAGCAAAAAACAACCATGCAGCAAAACAAGAAGAAAAAAGAATCCAAAAATGTGAGGATAGTATAAACAGCCTTTGGGATAACTTCAAGAGGTCCAACATTCACTTCATAAGGGTGCCAGAAGGAGAAGAGCAAGAGCAAGAAATTGGTATTGAGTCATTGTGTCCAGGGAGGGAGAGTTCACGACACAGGTAAAGATTTGTTGATCAATGGATAAAGAAATACTAGGAAAATTGCTGCCAACTACAACTCTTATGTGTGTAATCTTTTTTCAAACCCCTTACTTACCCTCTTCTTCTCCTTATAAAAAGGTCGTTTGAGAGGAAATGTTAAGTTGGTCTTTAGTCTATATAACCCGCCATCTTCCCAGATCACTGGTATCTGAATAAAGTGAACATAAAGATCAATGCTTGTCTCCGTGTATTCATTCCAATAGTGACAAGCCGCATGATCACTGACTTTTCTAGTCTCATTCCTGCTATATGTGTTTACTCTGCTTTGCCCTGTAGGGTTAATTCTGAACTGAGAGAGTAAGAGAGAGAATGAATATATCACTAGGAATTATCTCTAAGGCTCCTTTCAACAGTAAGATGGAAATGCCTCTAAAGGCATACTTCCTGGGTAGGGGAGTAAGGAGAGTCTAGTCAAAGGGAATTTTAGCTCTGTAGCCAACACTGTTTTAATAGAAGTTATTCATGTATTGCATGTGAAATTAAAATTCAAGTTTAGAAAGTTTGTGATTCTTGGTGATATGTTGCTCTTTCTTTTAAGTAACCTAACTATATTACTGGACATTTGGTAGTTTAAGGTTGGAAGGTAATTACTGATAATCCCACCACCTTAACTTAAAGATATTGAGTGAGCATTGTTGGTGTTTATCCTTTCAATATTTTTTCTTATATAACTAATCTTTTAATACAATATAATCTGTATAATATACTTTCTCAAATATTTTAATGAAAATTTTGTAACATAGCAAGAGAAAGCTTTCATATTCTTTAGTTTGCAAAGTAACATAAAGAGATACATATTTGAGGGACTTCAGTCAAGATGGAAGCATAGGAAAACACAGCTCCCCTCCTCATAAAACTAGAGCAAAAGTTACAACTAGACTACAAAATTAATGTCACCCAGAATCATCAGAAAATTGAGCTGTATGGAAGTCTGACAACCAAGGAATTAAAGAATTCACATTCATTCAGACAGGTAGGAGGGACAAAGACACGTGAACAGGCATGGAGACATGGAACAGGATGTTCTGCACCCACGTGTGGTGGATAAAATTTGGGAGGGATACTTCAGGAGCAAGGGATCCCAGCCCCAGCCAGACCACCCAGCCCAGGTTTTCAGTGCCAGGAAGATAAGTCCCCATAATTTCTGGCTGTAAAAACCAGTGGTGGATTGGGGTGGCGGAAGAAGAAGCTACAGGATTCTCAGGAGTCCCCTCCTAAGGTCCCACAATGGACATGGGACTTACACAGAGTTGTTCCCTCTTAACATCAGCACTGGGACAGCAGCTAGAAGGGTACCAGTGGCATATAGGAGAAATTGAAGTATCTGGCATCAGGGCAAGTGCCAGGGACAACTTCCAGAGAAAACTCCGGAGGCCTAGCAACAGCATTGTCCTCTTTCTGAGCCCTCCCACACAGTCACAGAGCAGCTATACCATATGGGAGACTCCATCAACTTGGTTCACACAGGTTGCCCCACCCTGGCGATTACCTAATCCAGTTCACACTGGAGTACCCCATCCAACTTACCAGTTAGCTTACCCCATCCAACTTACCAGTGAGCTTTTCTACAACAGCAGCACTACTAAGACAGGGAGTCAAAGCAGCTCCACCTAATACACACATAGAAACAAACACAGGGAAGCTGCCAAAATGAGGAGACAAAGAAATATGGCCCAGATGAAAGAATGGAACAAAACTCTGGAAAAAGAACTAGAGAAAATGGAGATAGAGTTCAAAACAATGATTATTAGGATGCTCAGGGAACTCATAGGGTACTTCAACAGCATAACAAAGACCCAGGCAGAAATGAGGGTTCACACTAAGTGAATAAAAATTTACAGGGAACTAACAGTGGAGTGGATGAAGCTGAAAATCAAATCAATGATTTGGAGCATAAGGAATTAAAAAACATTCAATTGCAACAGCAAGAAGAAAAAAGAATCCAAAAAGACAAGGAGAGGCTAAAGAGCCTTTGCTATAACTTCAAATGTATCAACATTCAAATCAGGGGTGCTGGAAGGAGAAGGGAAAGAACAAGAAATTGAAAACTTATTTAGAAAATAAAGAAAACTTTATCCAGCAAAGCTATCATTTAGAATTGAAGGGCAGATGAAGTGCTTCACAGACGAGGTAAAGCTAAAGGATTGCTTCATCACCAAGCCATTATAATATGAAATGTTAAAGGGACTTATTTAAGAAAAAGAAAATCAAAACTACCAACATTAAAATGGCAGTAAATTCTCAGCTATCAACAGTTGAATCTAAAAAAACAAACTAAGCAAACAAGCGAAACAGAAACAGAATCATAGATACAGAGATCAGTTGGAGGTTTATCGGTTGGGAGGGGGAAAGGGGAGAGTGGGGGGAAAGGTACAGGGATTAAGAAGTACAGAATAGACAGGGGGAGGTTAAGAACAGGATAGGAAATGGAGGAGCCAAAGAACTTATGTGTACAACCCACGGACATGAACTGAGAGGGGAAGAGGGTTGATGGAGTGAATGGGTGTTACCAGGTAGAAGGAGTGAAAGGGTGAAAAACTGGGACAACAGTAATGGCATAATCGATAAAATGTGTTTTTAAAAAGGTGTTAGTATTTGAGTCTCACAGTGTCTTTTTGTGTTAAATAGGGGAGGTATCAGCACCACTTTACATATGAGCGTACTGAAAGACAGTGATCATGTAATACATCTAAATAGTACTGTAGTCGATTTCTGTTCTCGTTAGAAGTACTTGCTAACAGGCAAGTGAGTATTTTTAATGCAGAAAGAAGATAAAACAAGTGATTCTGAAAATTCTTATTCCCTGGGACCTAGTCCTGCTTTACTGGACCAAGTGAGCCTTTGAACAACAACGGGCAACTCTGGAATTAAAGTGTTGCTAGATTTTAATAAGTACACCAAACACCAAATATCTTGGAGTGATTTAATTAGTCTGGTTACTCCTAGTTAGTGTTATATTTTAAACTTTAAACTTGTTTTTGTTTTCATCTGAAAACAAAGGAAACAAAATCAGTAACTTACAGACTAGGAAGGAAGATAACATCGTGAGTATTAGACGGGAATTGCCTTGTTAAGGTAAGAGCCGGGAGGCTCTGTGTATGAAGGTCCAGCCTTGTCATATTGGATAGAGTATTTAAAGGAAACATGTTCCTAGGAAACTGGTCTTCTAGAGCTTTAAATATGCCAAATTTGAATTCTGTGAGTTGGTTTATTTTCTCAAGTCTTGAGCATTGTCAGCTTTAGGAGTCTAAATCAAAATATACCAAAATAAATTTGAGTTTTACATTAGTAACAGAAGAGAAGGTGTTTATCTACCCAACACTGACAGATCCAGACACTAGACACCAAGAACGGCAGTGGAGAAAGATTGACTATATTTTATGAATCGCTCCGTTCAGGAGAATAGGAAGCTAATACTCAAAAGCCCAAACTCCTCCATCTTATGTAGGTTACAAGACACCAGGGTTTAGGGGTTCGGGGTCGTGCTGGGAGCTTGTTGGTTGGAGGTAAAGTACAGTAACAGGAATAAATTTCTTCAAGTTTTAAGAATTCTGACATCCTTTCTGGTGTTCTTCTGTTTGGTCTGGTGGGAAGGTGGCCAGGTTTGGACTCAGGAACTTAAACATTAACTTAGGGTGTTAATTTGTGCCTGTGAGAGGCCCGGACCTGTGACCATTCTGTGCTACTGTCTTCAGCTGCCTTGGTGGTTGCTGAATATTGAGAGAGAGACCCAGTTCCCTAAGGGGTATGTCTGTAGAGAGAAAGATGTCTTACAGAGCCAGGATTTAAAGCTTAGTCAAAGTGATAAGGACCCTCGCTTTCACATTTCTTCTCTTTTAGTGTTTTATGAACCCTGAGAACCTATTAAAAAGGGCTCCTGGTTGCTAACTGGTCTCACATTAAAAAAATAAAACAGCCTAGCAGCTTTTTTCTACCTACGGGCCTCTCACGGAAACAGCACTTCAAAGAGAAGCCTACACTGAACAGCCTGTCTCTGCGCTGAGCTTCCTGCCTGCACTGTTTCTAGTGTCTGAGCCAGCTATTACAAAGGAGTTCCTGGAATCCTATTCAACCAGTAGGACTGCGGCTTTCCCATCCAATGGGAGCTGCACAGCTCTATCCCCATCAACATCTTCACCAACCAATCAAAGCACCTCCATTCTCACCAATCCATGTAAATGTCTTTTGTACTAATAAAAAAAAATACCCGGAGGATCTGGAGTCCTTATTTACATGGAGACAGACCAGTCAGGGACCAGATGCAGGAACTTCTGTTTATATAAGCAAGCTCCCCTCCTCTCTGGGAGTTCACTTCCCCTTTCCATTGAAGACTGAAGACTTTCCCTGGCTTGTCTTGCCTGGGCAGAGCAGAGCTCTGTGGCTGTAGCAGAGAGGCAGACTGGGGCAGGGCAGGGCAGGGCAGGGCAGAGCTGGGGTGCCTGGACCCAGGGCTGCCTCACGGCCATCCTGTTTTCAGAGCCCTGCTGTGTCAGAGTGGAGATATTTTACACGGAATAAAGTTTCCTCCTTCACCACACCCCAAGTTGGGGATTCCTGTTGGCATTTGAATCGGTGCCAGTGACCGTCGGCTGACAGTGTAAAACTGTTCTATTAAGCACATTGCGATTGTGTCTGTCTGTTTTGTGAGAAAAACTGAATTTCGTTGTACTGTTCAAACTAGTGAAGACTATGAACTGCTTTGCCTCCCTGCAGCTGAAGTTTTGTGTGTGGACATTTTTTTGTTTTTGTCTTCAACTTTTGGCTGAAGAAAAATTTCCTGCTACCCAGAGCTGTTTTTTAGGAATTCTTCCTAGGAAGAGAATTTAATTTGTAAGTTAGTTGATTAAAATTAAGCACATTTTTGTAGGACCTATTTCCTTTTATTACACTGCAGTTTTTGTAAAGGGTCTCTGATTTTCCTTCTCAAAACCTATGATCTTATAACATTAACTGGCTTTGAAAGGATAAAAGGTTTGGGAGTTATTGCCTCTAACAGAAAGGGACATTCTTCCCATCTTTTCTCTGCAGTGTTGTTTTGCAGCTGTAAGTTTGAGCTGAAAAAAGCATAAAATATAAGTAAATAAAGGAGCAATGTTCCTTGAACCAGTAAGGACCCTTGCTCGAGAGTTGTAAAGCAGTCAGTTTTGTGTCGAGGGACTGGGGACATTTACTTCTTCTGCTTTCCCGTAGAGTGCATTCCTCAGGTCTGACTTCAGTCCTTCTGTTTTAGAACTAGAAAGGAATCCCATTTACCTCTTTGACATGCGTCTGGATTTCAAACATGTAAGTGAGCAAAGTGTTCCTTCTCACGGGTTTACTCCGCTGGTATATTGTTTGCTTCGCATTTCCAATGTATCTGTGGCTTTACTGTGGTAATTAGCAGTTATCTTAGTTGGTCACCTCTTCTGTGACGGAACTTAGGGGTTTCTGCACCTTAGGGTGCTGTGTTCAAGAGCAAGGCAATGGTCGTCACAGGTAGTTTTGTTCACTTGCAGCAAGTAAAGGAGGTGGGATGAACATCCGAAGCTCTGTCTCCTGGAAAGGCCTAGCGATTGCCTGTACAGTTACACATTGATTTCTTCTTTGCAGTTGGCCACATGTATCTGGTGGGGTTCAAGTCAAGGTCATCCTGTTTACAGCTGGTCCCCGTTTTAACATTTAGTAAGAACTGCCCAGACCTTGAGACCCTTGTTCCATCTGACATGTTTAGTTCATCCCCCTCTCTTTCCTGTCTTTCTCATGTTTAAATAAATAAATATGTTTACACAGCTCAGCGACTTCACCCTTTACATTTCTTACTGTTTATGCATCTGTTCCCCCACTAGATTTTGAAATGTAAAATTATAAGAATTTCTTGCCAGTCTTACTTAGTACTGTTTGATGTCTCACACAGTGATCTATGATACGCTATAAAAAGGATTGTTCTTCAGCCCCATTTAATACCATTTTCCTCTTGATAAACATAAAATGCCCTAGATTATATTGTGTTGGCCAAAAGTCCATTTAGTTGTTTCCATAAAATAAGATACAGTTTTAATTTTCACCAGTAACCTTATTGATTTGGATATTTTTAGTACGTTGGCCATCTCCCACATGGCATAGCATTGATTGTTCTCATTTAATGTCTCAATTTGATCGCTATCAACTTCAGCTGGTCTACCCACCATGGAGCATCGTCCAGCGAGAAATCCGCAGCATGAAGCTTCGCAAACCACTTTGGACATGTTCAGTCAGTCACAGCACCTTCTCCATACACTGCACAAATCTTTTGTGAGGTGCAGTTGCGTTTTATCTTTCTTGAAATAATAAAGCATAGTATGCCAAAAATGTTACGTATTTTCTTCCACCTTCAATATTAAAATGGCCCCACAAAAATTCACCAACTTTGAAATATTTTCTAAATGCACACTGATATGACAGCTGTCAAAATCTAATCTAACGGAATTATTTCAGATGAACTTTATGATAAGTAAGCTCTACTGGAGCCATCTTATGGGGGGAAAACAAACAAACTTGATCAAGCCAATAATAGTGACTGTCATTGAAAACTTTTTCATATGTCATAATGTTGCTGGTGGAGGCAGGGCTTTTTCACGGGATCACAGGAAAAGCATTTCACACATGGGAGGTTATGATGTAGCGAGATTTATTCAGGTGGAAATAGAAAACTGCCCCTATATCCCATCTTCATCCGTCCTGCCATGGAAAAGTCCAAGCATGTATTCAGCACGGCCAAAACAAAGGCTATTATCCACAGTTTCTGTTTTACATTAAAGCTTAGTCCATTGGAGCATGCAAGTAGCTGCTAAGCAGTTTCAGTCCCCATCCAGGTAGCTTAGTGCCGTTCCAGGCTGCTCTGCTGTGCCCAGGCTCCTGCGTGGAGCAGCCTGTGTTCAGAGAGTGCACACAGTGTGCACTCCGAACACAGGCTGCTCGACCCACATGGTCTCTAGGAAGAGAATGCAGGCACAAACAGCAAGGGCATGTTCCCAAGCAGAAGAGAGAGAGCTTCTTTGTTAAGCTGCGTTATATTTTCTTGGGCTTGGGATGGAACAGGTATCCAAATGCCTGAAAATTGGTTGTTTTCAAATTAACCATTAACCTCCCAAGTTTTTACAGGTTTCTGTTGGTGTCCCCCAGTCGATTCCTTTTTTCCCCAAGCTAGACTGAGAGGCCTTTGTGGTTGCCATTTTGGCCCCTATTGTGCATGTGTTTACCTGCCCCACCCCCAATAGTTTGGGCAAGAGGACTGAGAGATTGAAAAACTGGTGTGCGGAGAGGGGCGGGGGTTGTTAATCACCTTTGCAGGGCAATGCTGTGATTCCCTGGAGTGTGTGATGCTCTAGCTTCTTGGCTAAAGCAAGCAGGCTTATGCTTTCTGGTTGAGTATGCCCAAAAGTGATTCCCTTTGCCTCTCTCCTTCATTGATAACTAGCTAAGTATCTACGGTAACAATGTGGCCTTCTAAAAGAAGATACATGCCCATTCTGGTGTTCTCTTCCCCACCTGCCACCTCTCTTCCCTTACCTGATACATCCCCACTTTTTCACTGTGTACTTCAGGTCCCGGGACATTGTTCAGGAAGTACTCCACACTGAGTAATGCCAAGTTTATTGGGCCACTTTAACTTGTGGTTCCAGCACAGGTCCAGAGTTGTACTTGAGCAGCTTTCTCCTTGTTTACCACTAATGAGAGCAGGGCTTCAAAGGCCGTGTTGGAAGGGCAACTTGGGACCGCAGACACCAGTGAAAAGCCAAGTGGGTGGACTGCTACTTCAAAAAGCAGTGATCTGCTTGTAAAATGACACTTTTGCTTTGGTAGAAAATGTTTTTTATTTTCCCTCTGTTATCACTGTATTTTACACCTGGTAAAGACCACTGTTTCTAGGCGTTTGGGGTTGTTTGCATTTCTTACAACACGTTTTGTTTCCTAATGGTAACAGTTTCCATTAAGGTTCCATTATGGGGTGGTTGGGGATGTAATGCACATACAGCCATCAAACTGTTTAGAAAGAAATACAAACAATGCCCAATTTCTTTTAATGATCTAATATATTTTTTTAGAAAATAATGACTCATAAGTTTGCAGAACTTTTACTTCAAATATAAACAAAGATGGAAGATTTGTTGGTTCTAACTCTGGCTCTTCCCACTTCTCGTTGTTTGAGAATAATAATATCTCTAGACCAAGGAGAATAACAAACTATAAAATTCTGTAAAGCAAATCTGTGTACCACTGGACAGGAAGCACCGTCTTGGTCACACAGTAAAGGTGTTCAACAAATATTTATGGTTGACATACAGACATCACAAACATTTCCATTAAATGGTGGCTGGGTGGTTTTGTGGCTCCAAAAAAACACCTCAAAAATTGGAAGTATATTGTCAGTGTCCCGACCCAAAGTTCCTGTGTGCTGGGTGCCTCAAAAGAAAGGCAAATACTCAGTGGACCAAAGTTTGGAGCAAGGAAAGGTTTATTTACTGAGAAAGCCTAATTCAATAATATGGAAGAACTAATTTTCAAATTCACTCTAAGAGAGTCTAGAACCCACTCCTCTTCTATTGTCAAGGACAGGCAGGAGGCGGGTGCTGTCTAGACTCCTAGGCCCGGAAAGGAGTCCAAGAGAGAGAGGGAAGTTCCTCAGTCCCTTAGTTCTCAGTTGCTCTGTTGACTCCTAATCTGAGTCCAGTTTTTGGAGACCCCAGTGAATTACTAAGAAATAGTCACTACCTTGTGCATATTTCTTCTCCTCTTTGCTGCCCGGGGGCTGCTCAAACCTCAGCAGAATTCCTGGAGTTAGTTAGCATATCTGTAGCTGGAGCCACCAGCCATCAGAGAGAAAGCATTTCATGCTCTCACATCAGTAGAGTACGTTATCACTAAGCAGTTATGAGACTACAGTTAAAATATATGCATGCCACAGTTTATATTCCTTTCCTAATTTGTTTTAGTTATTTTGAACCTAGAAATTGGCCACCTTCAAAATATTTCAAGAATATAGCCACTTCTTGACACCACCACTGCCACTGTGACCCTCATCTTTCAGATGGATTATTGCAGTAGGTTCCCAGATGATCTCTTTACTGCACCCTTGACCCACTCCACACTGAATTCTGTTCTCTGAGCAGCCAGAGCCATCCTATAAAAACATTTGGTTCCATGCCTTCTCTACTCAAAACCTTCTAGTGATTTCTCATCGCAGAATAAAAGCCAAAAAATCTTACTATGACTTCACGTCAACCAATGATGGTTGGCACCAATTCAGTACGGACACGAATACCCAGTTTGGGGTGTGATGAAGAAGAAAACTATTCAGTGCAAACAGCTCCACTGACACAGCAAGGCTTTGAAGCAGCAGGGCTGTGGGACAGTCCACCTGCAAGGCAGCTCAGGGGCCAGCTGGCCCTTGTGCCAGGCCCCTCTCGAACTAGACAGTTCTGCTTTGTGTCAGTCAGCTTTGCCTTTCACTGGCCTACTCCACTCTGCGCTGGTGAGCTCTGTTCTGTGCCATTCTGCTCTGGCTTCCACTGGTGTGCTCTGCTGTGCTCTGGTGAGACATCTTCAGTATTTCAGCTCAGTCAGGTACATTCAGTCTTCAGTGGAAAGGGAAAGTGCACTCCCAGAGGGGAGCTGACTTATATAGACGGAAGTCCTGGACCTGGTTCCTGTTTGGTCCATCCTCATGCAAATGAGGATCCAAATCTTTGCAGTTTCATTGGTCCAAAAAGCACTTTTCTGATTGGTCCGAATGGAGCTGCTCTGATTGATTGATGAAGATGTTAATGGGAATATAGCTGTGTTGCTGGTGGAAATTAAGCTCTTCCATAGGATCATAAGGAAAGCATTCTTAGGACCCACACAGGGGAGACTGTGGTGTAGTAAGGTGGTTTATTTGTGTGGAAGGTCATCCCTGAGTTTCCAGTGTCCCGTCTCTGTCCATCTCACCATGGAAGAAGTCCAACCTTGTCCTCACCAAGGCCAAAACAAAAGCCACTGTACAGAGTTTCTGCTGCTTATTAAACCTTATTCTTTTGTAAGCTATACAGTCTGCCTGGGCCCTGGTAGCTGCCAGACCCATGGGGTCACGTGCTCCAGAGCAAGAGAGAACACAAATGGGGCGAGTGTGGGTCCACAAGCACGAGAGAGAAAGAGAGAGAGAGCTTCTTTGTTCCCCTGAGATTATATTAGCTTGGGTTTGAGATGGACCAGGTGCTTTTCAAAAGAACCAGTCAATTTCCTAAGCTTCTTCAGGCTTTTGATAGGCCCACCCCTTCAACTGATAGGCTTCTGTGGTCAAGCGCCGCCTCCTGTGACCCCAGCAGTCCGGTACCGAGGGCGGAAGGGAGGAGTGGCCATCCTTTTGACTGAGCAACGCCCTGGTCCCCTGAGACGTAGAGCATAGCTTCCCGGTGAAGCCAGTAGAGTAGGCTCAGGCTCCCCAGTTTATTAAGCTCAGTGTCTAATTCCCTTTGCTCTCTTTTCTTTATTAATATCAAGCTAACTGTCTCTGGTAACTGATATGAAACCCTGGTTGGATGGGGAAAGCCTCAGTCTTATTGGTTGAAATAGAATTCCAGGAAATTCTTTATAAAGGCCAGCTCAGATAGCAGAAACACACTGCAAAGGCAGGTGATTCAGTGCAGGCTTCTCCCTGAAGTGCATTTTGCATGAGAGCACCCTGTGTGGAGATGGCTGTCAGGCTCCGCTCTTTTAATATTGAGCTCAGTTAAGCCACCAAGAACCCTTCTTTGTAGGTATCTTCTTTCTCAGGGTCCACACTGATACGGTCTGGCCCCCTAGGGAAGCAGTAGGATGTCATCTATTTTGTCTCCTTCAGTCACACCAAGTATACAGTTGACCTTTGAACAACATAGAGGTATGTTATATGTACAATATACTACGTTCTTACAATAATGTCAGCTAAGCAAAATGTTATTAAGGAAATCAGAAGAAAAAGAAAACACATTTACAGTGTTTACACACACACACACCACGTAAGTGGACCTCTGCATTTAAACCCACGTTGTTCAAGGGTCAGCTTTTTACCCCTTTGCGCTGCTGCCTCACTCCTCACACGCACATTGTCTCTTCGTCATCTTCAGGGTCTCCTCAGTGAAGCCTCTCCTGGCCTGTAAATAAAATTCCAGACAGGCTCTTTCATGGCCTCTTTCCTTGCTTTTTGTTTCCTTAGTACTTCTGACTATGTAGTGTTCATTTTACTTATTTTACCTTGTTTTTCTGTCTGTCCCAGTACACTGAGCTGTGAGGGCAGGGATTTTTGTCTGCTTTGATCACTGAGGATCCCCAGTATATAGAAAGCTCCTAGAATGTTAGATACTCAATAAATACTTGTTGAACGAATGAATCTGTTTTTCTGCTTCTTGGTTCCTAACTCTACCAACATTTTTAAAGTCAACAACTGCCCTAGTTATAAAAACCTGGGCTCTAGATTTTGGGAACAGAGCTGTATTTTCTGCCCTCCCCACACCCAAACACACACCTTTTTATCCCTTCTCTTGAAGCAACCCTGAGTTTGTACTGTGTCACCTCTGTTTTATCCTCACCTCCCCCAAAGTGCAAGTACTCAGTTATTCCCCAAATACCTGTCCTTACCTTTTCATCACATCCCTTGGAGAAGGAGTTCTTAACTGAACCCCAGTTAACTGGCTGGTGGGTTCAGCCAGTGTTCCTATTCCCTCTGTGAAACGTGTGTTTAATGACTGCAGCCTGTGAATGCGTTTAGCTGGATGTTCAGCTGGTAGGTTGCTCCCTGGTAACCATTTGTGCTTCCACTCGCCTCAGTTGAATTTATGTATGTCCAAGTAGTTGTATTCGTTCCTAAACCGTTCATGTTATAATAAACCATTATATTATATTATGTTACAAGCCAGTGTATATATAATAAATCATATAATAATGTTAAATACACTGTATATGCTGATTTTTTAGTTAACACA
Source organism: Macrotus californicus (assembly GCA_007922815.1). NCBI lineage: Eukaryota > Metazoa > Chordata > Mammalia > Chiroptera > Phyllostomidae > Macrotus > Macrotus californicus. The sequence goes on along the minus strand of VMDR010024799.1, from coordinate 2,490 downwards.
CTTTTTAGACTGATGTTAAGTTTCGAGCATAATCAGGCACAAAGCACGGTGAGTTCCCACATATCCCCTGTGACGCATGCACAGTCTCCCCCACTGTCCACATCCCCCAGCAGAGTGGTTTTCACAATCAGTAGGCCTACATTGACACATATCGTTACCCAAAGTCACAGTTTAAATTAGGATTTACTTTTGGTATGCATTCTGTGGGGTTTTACAAATGCATGACGTGTATCTGCCATTCTGGCATCTTGCAGAATTGGCGTCACCGCCCCATAAACCCTCTTTGTTTGCCTGTTTCCCCCACCTTCTCCCAAACCACTGGCAACTGCTCACTTTTTTAATATCTCCATGGTTTTACCTTATCGAGGTTGTCATATGTTTGGAATCATCCAGTTTGTAGCCTTTTCAGATTGGTTCCTTTCACTTAGTAATGTGCATTTAAGGTTCCTCCGTGTCTCGTCATGGCCTGATAACTCATTTCTTCTAGCACTGAGCAATGTTCCATTATCTGCATGTACCTCAGTTTGTTCACCCACTTACCTGCTCAAGGATATCTTGGCTGTGTCCAGATTTTGACGTCAATAAAGCTACTACAAATATCATGTATAGGTTTCTGTGTGGACATAAGTTTTCAACTCCTCTGGGTAAATACCAAGGAATGCAGTTGATGTTAAGAAAGTGAGTAGTTCAGAAGAAACTACCAAACAATCTTACATAGTGGCTGTGCCATGTTGCGTTGATTTTCCCCAGAAATGAATTGGAGAGTTCCTGTCGTTCCACATCCACACCAGCATTTGGTGTTATCAGAGTTTTGGATTTTAACCATTCTGGTAGCTGCGAAGTGGTATCTCATTGTTTTAGTTTCCTGTTCACTAATGGCACATGATGCTGAACGTCAGTTCATGTGCTCACCTGCAATGTGTGTATCTCCCTTGGTGAGGAGTCTTAAGGTCTTTTGCCCATTTTTTAATTGGGTTATTCATTTTCCTATTGTTGAGTTTTAAGAGTTCTTTTTATATTTTGGATGATAGGTTTTTTTCATCAAATATGTCTTTTGCAAATATATAAGTTTTTTCTTCAGATATATCTTCTCGTTCTCTTGACATTGACTTTCACAGAGCAAAAGTTTTCATTTAATGAAGTCCAACTAAGCAATTCTTGTTTTCATGGACCATGCTTTTGGTGTTATATTTAAAAAGTCATTGTCATACCCAAGATAATGTAGATTTTCTCTTATGTTGTCTTCTAAGAAATTTACAGTTTTACATTTTACATTTAGTGCCATGAGCCATTTGAGTTAATTTGTGTGAAGAGTATATGGCTGTGTATAGAGTCTGCTTTGTTTTGTTTGGGTTTTGCGTGTGGATGTTCAGATCCAGCACCATTTATAGAAAAAACTATCTTTACTTCATTGTATTACCTTTTCTCCTTTGTCAAAGATCCGTTAATTACATTTATGTGGGTATTTCTGGGCTTTGTATTCTGTCCCATTGACCTACCTGTCTTTTTTTTTCACCAACACCACACTTTTTTGTTTTTTAAGTATTTTTTATGGATTAGGCTATTACAGTTTTCCCAATTTTTTCTCCCTTTATACTCCCTCCGCCCTGCCCCCCCAGCTCTCCAGCATCCCACCCCTTCGTTCATGCCCATGGGTTGTACATATCAGTTGTTTGAGTTCTCTTGTTTCCTGTATCATTTTTTATCTCTCCCCATCTATTTTATGCCTACTAATTGTGCTGCTCCTTCCCTGCGCCTTTCCCCCCATTCCTCCCTTCCCCCTCCCCACTGGAATCCCTCCATGTGATGTCCATTTCGCTCATTCTGTTCCTGTTCTAGTTGTTTGCCTAGTTTTTGTTTTCATTGTTTTTCTTTTCTTTTAGGTTCATTTGTTGATAGTTGTGAGTTTGTTGGCATTTTACTGTTCATAGTTTTTATCTTGTTTTTCTGATATAAGTCCCTTTAACATTTCATATAATAAGGGCTTGGTGATGATGAACTCCTTCAGCTTGACCTTATCTGGGAAGCACTTTATCTGCCCTTCCATTCTAAATGATAGCTTTGCTGGATAGAGTCATCTTGGATGTAGGTCCTTGCTTTTCATGACTTCAAATACTTCTTTCTAGCCCCTTCTTGCCTGCAAGGTTTGTTTTGAGAAATCACTAGTGGGAACTCCTTTGTAGGTAACTGTCTCCTTTTCTCTTGCTGCTTTTAGGATTTTCTCTTTGTCTTTAATCTTGCATAACTTGATGACGTGCTTTGGTGTGTTCCTCTTTGGGTCCAACTTTTTTGGGACACTCTGGGCTTCCTGGACTTCCTGAAAGTCTGTTTCCTTCGCCAGATTGGGGAAGTTCCTCTTCATTGTTTGTTCCAATAAGTTTTCAATTTGTTGCTCTTCCTCTTCTGCTTCTGGCACCCCTATGGTTCGGATGATGGAATGTTTCAAGTTGTCCCAGATGTCCCTCACCCTCTCATTCTTTTGGATTCTTG
>VMDR010024798.1:0-14813 GCA_007922815.1 Macrotus californicus | reverse complement strand
AAAATACAATGATTCAGCTGAGAGCAGTCAGTGGGGAGAAGAAAAGAAAAAAGAATTGTAGGTGCCCTGATTTCTTCATCTATATGGGGAAACAGAGCCAGTCCAAAGTTCGTGATTGGAAACTGTAGGTTAAGAAAAATATCAAGTAGTAAAGATAATAGAAATGTAAAACAAACAACAATAACACCACCAGAACAAGGCAAAAAGGCACCTGGGAGAAAAGAAAAAGGAAAGAATATGAGTGTATGAAACTTTTATCTTTCATCTGGAAATCAATAGATATTATCTGAATGCTTAAGAAAAATAAAAAAATAACAGTATTTAGAAATATGATGGTAAGTATCAAAATAACTAAAAAGAGAAGCAATCAAAGTCATTATCTTTGGAAACCTTTGGAGATCAAAAGAGGCCAGTGAGGATAAATTTTATGTTTCATCCATTCCCTATCTCTATAAGTTTGAATATTTTAAGCATTATATATAAAATATTTAAAGGTAAAAAACTTCAAAATTAAATAAACAATTTCAATGAGATATATAGTACACATAATAAATATTTAGGTACCACTAAGAAGAATAAGAGCAGAAACTTTACTACTAATTCGGCTGAGTCATTACGTTTTTTAGCATCTAGTGCGTGCATGCTCTGGTGCTGGGCACTGGGCCCACAACCCGGAGCCAGACGAACGTTGCCCCTATCCTGAGAGCTTGTTGTCTACCGACGAAGACAGACATGGAGCAAATAACCACACAAATGATTGCTCAGTACACTTGTGTTACGTGCTGTAAGGAATAGTGTATAATGAGAAAATACAACCAGAATTGAAGCCTGGGAGACCAGGTTGCTTTGGGCAAAGTCGTGTAATAAGCAAAGTTTAACAGAATTTGATTTCTTGGTACTAACATATAAAGGCTGGTGGATGCACGGAAAGTAGCCATATGAGACAACCGTTTAACTAAAGGCAAGTAAAAGAGTTCTCACTTAAGCAAAGTTCTGTCATTTATTCAATATAACTCAAGTCAGAAATGAAAGCATTTACAGATCGTCATGGTTGTAAGTTTTCTGAACTTGAGAAATGTATCCCACAAATGAATCAAATCAGATGAATTTTTTTCAAAAAATAATATATTGAAAGCTGACAATTTGACAATCTGCTGTTAGGCTAGGTAAAGATCAACCCACTTTAACATTTTGGGGAAAAAAAATGCTATTTCCAGGGCTGTCAAGAACTTCAAGTGGAGAAGGAAGTAACCTGATCCCCTGCACTTAGAAACTGTTTGCTCACCCATTTCCATCAGCATTCACTCACACAAACTGAGTGTGAGGGCCAGAAAGCATGTTTTTACTCAGCCTGTATCCAACTGGGATGTGGAACAGAGTGTGAGAGAGTAGTGGGTCTTCTGGTGTGACCAAGGTGCTGGCCAGACAGGGAGGACAGTCCTGAGTGAAGGAGGAGTTTCAGAAGGCATGCAAGGAGAGTACATTAAATATTAGAAGACCATTTATAATTTAATAGAACTGCCATTACTGCCCCTTAAAAGAATCCAGGTTTCTCTCATGTTCCATGTCAAAACCGAGATGGTAAAGCCAACTGTCGACCGCTGGGACCCCGGAATGGAAAATTCAACTGTGTGCAATGAATCCACACCCTTCCTTGCATCTACCTATCTCTGTGACCCTCTGCACTCACACAGGCCCCAGCTTCCCCACCCATTGTTGCTGCTTCTGGTTTGGCAACCTGTTCAACTCAACCATTTAATTAGACAAGGAGTGCTGATTAGCACTTCCTGACTTGTTGTTCCTTTGGAAAATATTGATTTCAACCCCAAAAGCTATATGTACAGATGCACTGGATAAAAATACTGGAAAGGGTTCATTCTTATGCAATCCAAGCAAAGTCAAATACGCAAAAACTTTTACCCACAAATAAAGTTATTTCAACATGTATATTGTTCTTAAAATGACAAATGTAATAATATGTATATCAAAGCCTTTTAACATAAAATAAAATCAAGAGATACTAGGTTGCTGATTTTACCTCTATTTGATCCCAATCTTGGAAATTTTGCCAAACCCCTAGAAAGCTAAAGTTAGGACAATAATTGCAAAGAAGGTTAAATTTCAGATTGACTTCCTTGGGAAATCCAAAAACAAACCAGTATTTATTTTTCAATGTTCCTTTTTTTTTCCTTTTTGGGGGTTAGGGTGTATTTTGTTTTATTAAATTACTTCCAGTCTTATATTAATACTAATAAGTCTTACTTTGGAGGATACCAGGTATTTTATACTAGTGTGTTCCATAATCATTTTAGAAACATATGCACAGCATTTAATACATGCCAGGACACTAAATGCTTTATATATATATATATATTAATTCATATAATACTCAAACATCCTAGAAGATTGATATTCAGAGAGATCATGTAACTTTTCCAAAATCACACATCTAAATAAGTGACAGAGCTGGCATTTAAACCCAAGCAGTCCCAAGAGCACTAGTGTACAAAGCATAGCTTGTAAATAAATATCATATTTTTACTTCGACTTTCCTTATTGTTTCATCAACTTTCATCTTGAGACTTCAGCCTCAGGTGTCAGTAATTCCTTTACCTCTTGAACACTCTCTCTCTTCCCCTTGGCTCTACCTGCATTTCTGGCCTGCCTGTCAAATAGTTAATGATCTGCACACAAACACTTACGTGAACTAGTGGAGCTCAGCCTTTAAAAGAATCCTAGGGGAATCCTTTAAAGATCCTTCACAATATGAATAATCACCCTCTAATTTATTCATTTGTAAATTTTTGTTTTCATATCATAGATTTTCTTTCGGCAGGGCCAACCCAAATCACGCTGACTTTGAGACTTTATGATCCAAGAAACCTGATTATTTTAACTTCCACAACAACCATTCTCCTTCTACAGTTTGTAAAAATGAAAGGTATGTAGCACAAAAACTCTTTGTGAGGGAATAGTTCTCATAAAATGGATATGTTAGCTCCTTTTACTTGCTTGGAATGCTTATTTGTTCAGACACAGGACAGTGAAAATAAAATTTAAGTGTTCAGAATGTTATTTCTATTCATTTTCTTTTTTTTTTCAGACCAGACTCAGTTTCCATAGAAGATAAAATTAAACTTCTATATCAATTCACTTCTCACTTTAATGTAAGAAATTTTCTGTTCTATATGCTTAGTCTTTCGAGTAACTACCAGCTATCCCTGATTTCTACAATCTCCACTTCCACTGACCTTCCAGCTCTGAGAGTTCCACCCTTTTACAGGTTTAGTTTTCTGAGATCAGCAACAGAACCAGACTAAAACATAACTTTGGGTACTTTGAGTAAAAACCAAAGAGATCCGATAAGGGTAGGCATTCCAAAGTTGCCACCAAGTCAATCAACGATCTATGAGTGCACGGCTTGACGTTGGAGGCCTATAACGGTTTTTGTCTCAGTTGCTGAACCCCACGTTTTGATGTGGAATGCTCACAACAAGTTCAAGGTTCAAACTGAGATCCCCTGTGGTAATATGAAACTTTCCCAATGAACGACTAGCAGTAGAGATAAACATTAATGGGGAAAACCTACTCGCTTTTCTCTGGCATCTCTGAAACACATTTTCTAAACTCTCCCATGTGATCCAGATCATGTTATAGATTTGTTAACGTTGCAATACATTCGATTGAAACATCATAATTCTTTCCATGACAACAGTGTCTGATGTCACAGACGCCCAACCAGCAAGGTCAATAGTTGGCAGATGGCTGTTGAAGCCGTGCAATTCCATTTCTGGAACCGTTCTAAAGAATGTAACTGAAAAAAGGTAGAACCTGGACTAAAACACACCAACAATAAAGAGCACAAAAATAATTGCTTGAAATTTAATGAATCTTTCTTTGATATGACAACCAATCTAAGAATCACTGAATTCCCTTTCTCTCATAAAAGTCAAAACATTTTTTAGATGGTGGCAGTTTATCTAAATTACTGGTTTTTCTCCATCAGTCTTTAGGCTTAATTTCATTTGCTTTTATGGATATGGTAACCCTTTTGAATAGCTTTTAACCTTTTAAAAGTCGCCTTGACCCAAAGAGCCTAAATTTTTTAATACAATATTGAATAATAAAAATTGAACAATTGAGTGCTTTTCTTACCAGCGGTCTGCATTTGGTACTCTAGGTCCTAGAGCAGAGTTTCTGTCTGAATAAAAAAAATTAAAATACCTGTATGTAGCTTGATTCTAGCAGAAACCTTCAGCTCTGACCTCTGTTTCATTGGCTCCATTGTTCCTCCTGCCACCACAATGTACTGGCTTTCTCTCTACCAGAGAATGTGTGCTTTATCCTGCAGCTCGTCAGCTTCCAAGGGCTCTTACTTCAAGTGTCCAGCTCATGATTATGGTAAAGTTAAGAAATCCTCAGCATATGATTGTCTCTTTCAATCACATATCATGTAGATAACTTCATGACTAAATGTTATAAACCAAGCCTTTTGTTTGCTCTGGTTTGTTTCCTCACCATAGTCTCCGGGGCATTTTATATGTAGTGTTTATTAAGATGTAGGACAAGATGATCCACAAACAAAATTCACTTGAAAAAAATTGTGTTGTGGTATCTAATTACAAAATTAAAAGGAGAAAAAGCAACATAGCATTTCTGCCAGCCTGTAAGAAGGGGTAGCCCCCCAGCCCACTGCCGTCCAAGGTGGGCTCCTGATAACAGGGAGACGGAGAGGAGGACCTTCCTGTATCTGGAGCACAGGAAGACCTATTGTGGGGAATGCCAGTCAGCTGACATTCTGCCTCCTGCTTTCTGTATCTGAAAGGGGGATCTGCATTTTCTGAGCCAGTTGGCAGCGTGCGCCCCAAACAGCAATGCACTGCAGGCCCGCTGTATGGACTGTCACCCCGTGATAAGTGTGCCAGCTCAGTGGTGCAAAGGTTTTCAGATACTCTCCCCTGGGCTATCGTTCCCCTCCTCCTCTGCCCCTCTCCCTTGCACACGCTGAGCATCAGGCTCACTTCTCAACATAGTCACAATAACCCATCCTGGCCAGTGAGGCTTAAAATTGAACCATGGTTCAGGGGAGCAGTAGGTTCCCCCTGCAAGCACCCTAATGTGTTCAACAACCATGCCAGGTAGCGCTCTCCCTTCTCAGAATCAACTGCTTATGGAGACCATCTGTCAATGAAAGTTAGTTTTTATGCAAGTCCTCTAACTTAACATTTGAAGGATAAACAACCTTGTACTTATATGCTTTTCCTTAACAATAGTGTCTCCCTAAATGTCCTCTCTAGATGCCTGCTTCGACTGTAGGCGAAAGGATCCAGGTTGGGAGCCTCTCCGGTGACTGAGCATGTACCTCCAATAGGGTAGCGCGCCGTGCGGCTCAGGCTTGCCATGCCGGGCTCTTTAGATGGATGGAATTATTTCATTTGGCACCACGATTGCCTCAAATGATACATATTTTCAGAGAGAGAAACACTGCAAAAGTAAACTCGAACCAATAGGGACATTTATTCTCCAGGCTTAAAATTAATTTCCTGTATTTCTCTGGGTTAAAAAAAAAATCTACTGGAACTGCAACCTTATGAGAAGAAAAATCAGAAACTATTTCTCTTACACTGAGCCCAGTATCAGATGAAATGGAAATGTAAGGATTTCCTTAGCGTTAACCCACCGGAACTCTGCAGCCGAGAATTGAGGTCTGCAGGCTGTTTTAGGTTAGGACCTTGCTCCACTCCATGTTAGGTAATCAGATGTCATTTAGGCAAAATAAATGGGAAGTACTCGGGGAATCAGAAGAGGTGAAAGAGCAGAATCTGGTTTGGATAAAAGTTTAATTCTTCAGTTCCAAGAAGCACAGCCCTTCGAAGACGGTGAGCAAAGTCAGACAGGAGTGGCGGAGTAATGAAGATGGATGCAGCTTGTTATCAGCAAGCCGTTTGCTAGGGCTTGACATAACCTTAAACATTGCAGATAGCTCAATGGCACTTGCCACTAAAGCCCTAATTAATGAATAGCAGGCCCTAAATTAACAATGTGCATTTACAGATGAATTCTGGGCACTCATTAAATGATGTTCAAATACTAAGCAGCAACTGTTGGCTAATTCCTGCTGAACTGCTCCATCCACTGGGTGTTTGGGGGGAGTTCCCACCAGGGCTTTCTTGTCTCGGAGGCCTGGAGACCAGCTGCGGAACAGAAAGGGACACATTCTCAGAGGGGACCAGGCAGAGGGAAGAGAGCTCAGCTTTGAGTGGTGACACCTGTGCTGCCAGTTAGAAGGGATCAGAAACAATCTCATATTTAGCTGGTGCTGCCAATAAAAGTAAAAAGATTAAAAAAAATTTTGAATCCGACCCAACTCTACCAAGGACAGAATAAGACATTTCAGAGAGGGGCCCCACACTGCACTTTCGTGGGCAGGCCGGAATGTTCTCTGGGGGTGGAGGGTTCAGACAACGTGCAGATTTGTTTGGCGAAAGCTTCATTAATAAACAGTTAAGGGCTTGCAGTGAGGGAGCAGGGGTCCGAATACAGCATGCACTGGTCCTGACTGCCCCCTGCACGGAAGGAGAGGCCCAGCCCAAAAGCTGAGGCACAATGGCCAGAACCAACCGAAGACTGCATTCTGCAGCCAACAGTAGCCAAGCTAATTATCGAACTCCTTCTGTTGAAGGGGGGGTTCCCCTTGATTTCGAGGAATAAAACAGGGACCTGTGAACTTGTAGGGTAACAAGGATGTGGCTCCCATGTGGAAAGGTATATATGTGACTATTAAATAATACTACCTTCAACTTGCACAGAAGTAAAATAAAGACAGAAGCTAAGTATGAGTAAGAAATTGGAAAGTAAATTAAGTGGAAAAGAAACATTTTTGAAACTTTTGTGCAAGGTGGCAATAAAAGAGGTTCCTGCAAAGCTATGCAGAAGAGTGGAATGGATTTAAGGGGAGAGATGTCAGGAAACATCTCCCTTTGAGTCATGTTGGCTCTGGCTAAAGTCCTGGAGCAGGGCCCTTCTGTCGTGAGGGGAAAGCCTCCAAGGTTTATAAGCGGTCACTCTCCGGAAGCATTCACGCTAAAGAAAGCACAGCTGCCTGCCCGCTGAGGGCACAGGGCAGAAGTTGTGTAACAGCCCGGGCAAATTCCCCACATTGCAGTGCCAAGGTCCATGTATGGTCAAAAGCAAAGGCATCCTCCTATTTCTATGGATCATTCCCACATCAAGCTTTTCAAACTTGGATTTGTGTATGTTCAGGGACAGGGTGTTCCCATGGCCCCTTAGAGGCTGTATAAAAGCAAACCAGTTTGCCAAAGGAGAAAAAAATAACTCTTAGTTTTAAAATGCCAAAGGGAGTTTTGTTGAGGCAGGGGCTAGGGTCCAGGGTGCTGTACTCTGCATGTCTGCCACCTAAATATTCCGAAGTAATTAATGGGTGGGAATTGAACTAAGTGGGGAGAAAACAGGTGTTTCTCTTTTCCCCAGGGCATTTCTCATTTATTATATATCTAGTCAAAAGTTTCTTTTTTGAGCAGACGTTGTCACATACAGCTAAACAGAAGCTGTGTTTAAAAAGCACCCTAAGCAATCATTTTAAGAGCTGCCCTCATTCCACATTGTGTGACTGAATACAAATCCTTTATTCTTCCCAGTTTGATGATGAGATGGAGATTTAACCTCTGCTTGCCATCATTATCAGTTCGCTGAGTTTCTGAGTCTAAACCGTAAAGCTCCTGACAATGTAAGTTCCTGGATGTTTGCCCTTGCCCCACTCCCCGCCCTCCCCCTCCCCACACCCAAAGCAGTCCAACTACAGAGCTTACTGGGAGAGCAGAAGATCAATGGGAAACAGTTTCTCATTACAACATTCCCCTAAATTTCTCAGAACTCCATCCATAGGATCTCTAATCCCAGTGGTCATACAATTAGGGGGGGAAGTGGAATTCAGAAAATAAAAGAGAAGGAACAAAGGGCAGACACAAATCACAGCATCTTTTTCTGCCTCCATTAAAGCGGCATAGCCCAGCTCATCATAGCATATGTGTGTAGGCTGCATTTCCTTGGGTTTCAAAAGTCTGATGGTTCAATGAAAAATGTATGCCACAATGAAGCAACAAAAGAACTACCCATTTTGGAACCATCACTGGCAAAGTTTCAAGATCCCCTAGCCCATTTTCTGATTCAAAGGTCCCTAGGGTATCTCATATGTGTCCAAAATCACTGCAAGTGTCCTCTGCTTGTGCTTTATAGCAATTTCTCAACTTTCTCTGTCACTCCTGACTCCCAGAATGACTCTCCAGATGTTTTAATTGACATCAATGTTCAAGCCAGATATTTCCACCCTGACAGTCTCTTTTAAAAGTCTGACCTTGGCCTATAGAAGTTTTCCTGGACCTGCATAAAAGGAACCCATTCTTTCCCAGTCTAACATATTACCTAGGAAGTTAAAGGATAGCCATTTATTCATTGGAGGGACTTACTCCTTGGGGGACAAGTCATCAACCTCCAACCTGACAGCTATTAATTCTCTCCTCTGACCAAAGAGAGTTTCACCAGCTATTTATACCAGCCAGATTGTCATGTCGAGGTAAGCCCACATTGGCTGACTATACAGTAGAGGCCCTCACTCTCAGATCCTCAAATAAACATATTCAGGTGAAATAATTTTACCAAAAGTCTCACTACTACACACAGGATAATGTATTAACCCAGATGTTAGCCTTCTCCTGTAGTACTAGTGCTTTTGCAGGACTGCCTCTTGTATTTAGTTCAAACACAACCAAACTCTATTACACACACACACACACACACACACACACACACACACGACCAGAATGGTACTCTTTCAGGTAAGGATCCAGGGTTTCAGATTCATCCTATCTTATAGCTCTGTTGTCCTCCACACATGGTGCCCAAGGTCACCATGCCCTTTCACATCAAACTGAAAGGAGGTGAAAGATATTTATACACATTTCTTAACCTCTTTGACTAAGCATCAACACACTGTGTACAATCAATTGCATATCTTCAGTGCCAAGGCCCTTGTACAGTCAAAAGCAAAGGCATTCTCTTGTTTCTATGGATCCTTCCCACATCAGGCTTTCAAGCTTAGATTTGTGTATGTTCAGGAACAGAGTGAAAACCAATTGCATAATTCCTCCTAGATATAAGGGGTACAGAGCTGAAAATATTGTAAAGCAATAACTTCACACCTTGGAAAAAAATCACAAATATTGAGGAGAGCCAGACATCTCTGCCAGAACATGAGACTAAGATCTATCTTAATAGAAGAACTATAACAGTATATATTTAATTTCAGTTTGCCCTTTTTTTGCTTATTTATGTTTCAGGTACATTATCACTTTTAGCTCTTACCATAAGACTAAAATGAGCCAGGCAAGTCAGATATTATTACTCCAATTTCAAACACAGAAAGTATAAGAACCTTAAGACATTTTCCAAAGAATAAAAATGAGCTAAAGAAGATGGTGTCAGCCCTGGCTGGTGTGACTCAGTTTGTTGGTTCATCGTCCAATACACTGAAAGGTTGTGGGTTCAATTCCCAGTCAGGACACATGCCTGGGTTGCAGGTTTGGTCCCCGGTCAGGGAATGTACAAGAGGCAACTGATAGATGTTTCTCACCCACATCAATCTTTCTCTCCCTCTCTCATCCTCCCTTCCCCTCTCTCTAAAATCAATAAGCATGTCCTTGAGGAAGAAAAAAAAAGTTATCAATGGGAATGGCAGAATAAGGACCTCCAAAATCTGCTCTTACATAAAAGCAAAAAGAACAAAAAGCAAAAATTGTCAAGTCAAAAGTTTAACTCTGGAAATTAATCAAAGGCTTGGCACAATGAATATTTATTCAATAATCTGCATGAGAAAAGCAAGCTTTATGGTGTTATAACTTGTCCTATTTCCATCCACTTCATTTTAGTGCTGATATGAACTTGAAAACCAACAGCCTCATGATTACAGTAAATATCTATCTGCAGCCTAGCAGCCAATAGTGGGTTTCCAGAGAACTGCTATTATTTGACCAGTTCAGTTTACTGGAAACTGTCGCTTGAAGAGTTGTCTTTATTTGACCTGACTCAGAACTCACTTCATGTGAACAATCTTTTCCTTCAAGGTGTTTATCAAAACCAATCAGTGGCAATTCTATAACATTGCAGTTGCCTGGGGCAGCAATAATAATTGGGGCAAACATAAAGCTAAACAAAAAACTTAAAAGAAAAGGCTTGGGAATAAACTGTTTATTGAAGCCTTAAAAATATCTGACATATTTCTGGAAATCGAGAAATCCATGTGGTTGTATAGAGCTGTGCACATGTTCAGGTAAAACCTGCGAAGGCTCTGAACTCACCTCTGGCTAACCTTGTACAAACACAAGAAGTTAAGGCTCAAGCATAGTTGTAAACTCCAACCTAAGTATTGGAGATGTATCCTAATCCAAACACACAGCCCTTCAGCAAAGACTGGAGACTTATTGGTTCCAAACGAGCAGAGATCTCAATGGCTAAACATGATAAAAAAGAGATTTTAAATAATTAGTTCAAGAATGTCACTAAACAAAATCAACTAATTATAGTATGAGACAAAGAAGGACTGAATTCTAGAGCTGCCATTGATATTATTTTAAATGTCCACATTTCAAAAAAAAATGATGAGACATTCAAAGAAACAGGAAAGTGTGGCCTATAAATAGTGAAGAAAATCAGTCAAGAGAAATGATCCCTGAGGAAACCAGATGTTAGATTTACTAGAAAAAGACTTTAAATCAGCTATTTAAAATATATTCAAAGAACTACAGGACACCCCATTTAAAGAACTAAATAAAAGAAGAGTAACACAAATAGAAGTTCTGGAGTTGAAAATTACCATAAAAGAAATAAAAGATTCACTAGGAGTGATCAATACCCTCAATATCAGTTTTGAACTGGCAGAACAATCAGTGAATTTGAAGATAGGTCAATTGATATTATAAGGTTTGAAGAACAAAAACAAAGAATGAATAAAAAAAGTCTCATATACTTCTTGCACATCAAAAATGATACTAATGCATAAACAATGGAAGCGTCAGTAAGTGAGGACTGAGAGAAAATGGCAGAAAGAATATTTGAAGAAACAGTAGTCAGAAACTTCTCAAATTTCATGAAAAACAAAAATCTACACATTCAAAACACTCAATGAACTATAAGTAAAATAAACTAAAAATATTCATGTCTGCATTTATTTTAATTAAATTACTGAAAGACAAAGAGAAAATCTTGAAAGCATCAAGAGAGAAGTGATTCATCATGTGCAAGCAATTCTCATTAAAATTAACATTAATTAACATCTGTTTTCTTATCAGAAACCATGGAAACCAGAAGGCAGTGGGATGACATATTCAAAGTGCTGAAATAAAAGGCTTCTTAAGCAAGAATTCTATATCCAGCTAAACCATCCTTTAAAAATAAAGAAGCAATTAAAACATTCCCAGTTGAATAAAACTGAAAATTTATCACTAGCTGACCTGACCTATGAGAAATAGTGAAAGGAATCCCTCGTGAAAAAAATGAAAGGACACTATACAGTAAATAAAGCCCAGCTGATAATAGCACAATTTACAACAACCAAATGTTGGAAGCAACCTAAATGCCCACCAGTAAATGAGTGGATCAAACAACTGTGGTAAAGGTAGGGCCTTGTGGCCAAGATGAAGATACACTTTGCCTCCTCACACAACAAAAAGAAGGACAATAACAAATTTAAAAACAAAAAGCAACCAGAACTGCCAGAAAATTGAACTGTATGGTAGTCTGGCAACCAAGGAGTTAAAGAAGAAACATTCATCCAGACCAGTAGGAGGAGTGGAGACAGGCAGCCAGGGTGAAGAGGACTCCCAGTAAGGCAGTGGCTGGTGGACCAGGCAGTCCCATGTTTGCGTGGAGATAAACCAGGAGAAACAACTGGGGAGTGAGACAAGCCATGCAAACCAAGATTCCAGTGTGTGGAAATAAAGCCTCAAACCTCTGAATGAAAAAACCTCCAGTGGTTGAGGTGGTGGGAGAAACTTCCAGCCTCATAGGAGAGTTCATTGGAGAGACCCACAGGATCCTAGAACATACACAAAACCACCCACCTGCGAATAAGCACTAGAAGGTCCCAATTCACTTGTGGGTAGCAGAGGAAGTGACTTAAAGCCTGCGGAGAGCCCAGCAAGCAGCACTGTTCTCTCTTGGGCTTTTTCCTCACTTACAGAGGCACAACACAGCCAAGTACATTGCCCCGCCCTGGAGCCCTAAGGCTCCACCCCTTACTATGTAACAGGCATGCCTAGACAAAAAAAAAAAAAAAAAAAAAAAAAAAAAAAAAAAAAAAAAAAAAAAAAAAAAAAAAAAAAAAAAAAAAAAAAGGCCCAAATGAAAGAACAGATCAAAGCTCCAGAAAAAATAACAGCCAACCTATCAGATGCAGAGTTCAAAACACTGGTAATTAGGATGCTCACAAAAATGGTTGAGTATGGTCACAAAATAGAGGAAAAAGTGAAGGCTATGAAAAGTGAAATAAAGGAAAATGTACAGATAAGAGTGAAGGGAAGGAAACTGGGACTCAAATCAGTGATTTGGACCAGAAGGAAGAAATAAACATCAACCAGAACAGAATGAAGAAACAAGAATTCAAAAAAATAAGGAGAGGCATAGGAACCTCCGGGACAACTTTAAACGTTCCAACATCCAGATCATAGGGGTACCAGAAGGAGAAGGGCAAGAAATTAAAAACTTATTTGAATACATAATGAAGGAGAACTTCCCCAATCTAGCAATGGAAATAGACTTCCAGGAATTCCAGGAAGCTCAGAGAGTCCCAAAGAATTTGGACCCAAGGAAGCACACACCAAGGCACATCATAATTGCATTACCCATGATTAAAGATAAGGAGAGAATCTTAAAAGTAGCAAGAGAAAAGGAGACAGTTACTTACAAAGGAGTTTCCATAAAACTAGCAGCTGATTTCTCAAAAGAAACCTTGCAGGCAAGAAGAGGCTGGAAAGAAGTATTTGAAGTCACGAAATGCAAGGGCTACATCCAAGATTATTCTATCCGGCAAAGCTGTCATTTAAAACCAAAGGGTAGATAAAGTGCTTCCCTGAAAAGGTCAAGTTAAAGGAGTTCATCATCACCAAGCCCTTATTATATGAAATGTTAAAGGGACTTATCTAGGAAAAAGAAGAAGATCAAAAATATGAACAGTGAAATGACAACAAACTCACAACTATCAACAACTGAACCTAAAATACAAAAACAAAAACAAACTAAGCAAACAACTAGAACAGGAACAGAATCACAGAAATGGAGATCACATAGAGGGTTATCAACAGGGAGCGGGAGAGAATGAGGGAAAAGATACAGAAAATAAGAAGCCTAAATGGTAGGTACAAAATAGACAGGGAAAAGTTAAGAATAGTATGGGAAATGGAGAGGCCAAAGAATTTACATGTATGATCCATGAACATGAACTAAGGTGGGGAAATGATGGTGGGAGGAGGGGTATAGGATGGAGGAAAATAAAAGGGAGAAAAAAATGGGACAACTGTAATAGTTTAATCAATAAAATATATATTTAAAAAACTGTGGTACATTTACATAATGGAATACTACGCAGCAGAAAGAAAGAAGGAGATCCTACCCTTCGCAACAGCATGGATGGAACTGGAGAGCATTATGCTAAGTGAAATAAGCCAGGTGTTGAAAGACAAATACCATATGATCTCACCTATACGTGGAACCTAATCAACAAAACAAACAAGCAAGCTAAATATAACCAGGAACATTGAAATAAAGAACAAACTGACAGTAACCAGAGGGTAGGGGGAGGAGGGATAATGGGAGAAAATAGGGGAAAGTAAATCAATTAACATGTATAAAGGACCCATGGACAAAGCCAAAGGGGATAGGATCAAGGGTGGGAGGTGGGGATGGGTGGGGTGGGGGTCCTTGGTGGAGTGAAAATGGAGACAACTGTACTTCAACAACAATTAAAAAAACTATAAAAACTATTAAAAGTATAGATAATTGTTTTTTTAAAAAAAGAAATGGAGAACACTGGTAAAGAAATATAGGTAAATATAAAGACAGTATAAATATATTTTCTGTTTGTAGTTGTTTTCTTCTATAACATTTAAAATACAACTGCATAAAGCAATAATTATAACTATTGATACACAAATCATATATAATGGTGTCATTTGTATAACAATAATATGACAAAGGAGAGAGGGGGACATGCATCTGGAAACAAAGTTTTTTATACTATTGAAATTAAGTTGGTATTAAAACAAAATAAATTGTGATAAATTATTATGTTAATTGTAATAACCATGGAAAATATTTAACAATAACTCAAAATATATAGTAAAAGGAACAAGGGGATTAAGATGCCACACTAGACTTAACACAGAAATTGTTAGCGAAAAACTCACAGAAGCCGTTAGTGAAAAATGCACAGAAATTGTTAGTAAAAACTCAAAGGAACAAAAAGACATGAATACAGAAAACAATTAGAAAAATGGTAATCCTACCTTATGAGTTAGTACATTAAATGTAAAAGAATTAAACAAAGATTGGTACAATGAACTTTAAAGGATCATGATCCAACCACATGCTATCTACAAGCAATGCTTTGGATTGAAATGTGGAAATAGTTTGAAAGTAAAAGTATGCAAAGGGATGTACTATACAAATAGCGATCGAAGAGAGCTTCAGTGGCTCTACTAATATCAGACAAAATAGAATTTAGGACAAATGATGTCACTGCAGAC
>VMDR010024797.1:0-14818 GCA_007922815.1 Macrotus californicus | reverse complement strand
ATTTCTGTCACCATCTGCAAATCAGTTTCCTTAATAAGAGAGTAGGACAATTTTAGTATTTTTCAAAATGATTTTTATAATATATTAAGACTCACTTCTATATAATTTTGATTTGAAATAAAAAAATACATTTAACCTCGCATTCACTTCCATCTCATCTAAGGCACATAAGATCTTAAAACATAAGTCAGGCAGAGAGGATCTGTGTCCCCAAAAGTTGCAGATGAGGCATATGCCCCATCTATACAACCCCGCTGCCTCCTCCCTGGCTCCCTATTTCTTGGCATGCTGAGGGATACAAACACTGACTTTCAAAAATCAATGCTATTTATTTCTATTTCCCTAAGCAAAAATAAGTCACCAAAATAGAGATTAAAAAAATAAAACTTCTGAAACTCAGATTCAGTTTCTGAGGAATCCATTTGCTCACATGGAGGAGAAGCCTGGGTCTCTGCCTGTCGGAAAAAGAGGACGTTGTCTATGTGCTGGACTGGAACTTTGCCAAAGGCTTTCTCAACCAATTAACACCCTCAGTTCCAGGGCTGAAAATAGTCAGTAGTCCTCTGGCTGAAAGCTGTTAAAACGGCAGTAATCCTCTCTGACCATAACGTCATCACCTGCAGTTCTCTTAATCATTCCACTGCCTCTGTTCTTTGGCTTCTCTTGTCTTTACTTCCTTCTCTTTCTAGCCTGGGTCCCATGGGCGATCCTTCATTTTTCTGGCCAGTCCTCTCAAATCCTTTGTCTCCTTGTTTTTACATCATGTCTGCCTAGGAAAAATACCAACACAGGCTAGTCTTGACTACAATGACATAAAGCCAAAACTACCTGTGGCATGCATAGTGGGGTGAAGTAATGAAGTAGAAAGAAAAGCGGCTGTGGAGTCAGACCCCCCTTTAAATCTTGACTCTGCCACTTAGGAGCTGTCTTGCACTGGTTATGTTACTTCAACTCTGTGTCTTAGTCTCCTCACCAATAAAATGGGGCTAATTAACCCAGCTCCAGTGCTGTAGAGGAGATGACATGAATATGTAATGCACTCAGCAGCACGCCAGGAACTTAGTGTACCCTTAGTAAATGGTGACTCAGTAAATGTGACAAGGCCTGTCACACACAGCCTCCATGTATCTTTCTAGACTCCTTTTTGTCACTTGCTCTATCACAAGACTAATAAGCAGACACACTGATCCCCATGCCTTCTTTTCATTGCTGTTCCCTCTGTTTGGAATACTTTTCCTACTCTACTTCACCCTCACCCTCCTCATGACCTAGATAATGCCACCTCACTCCTGAAGACTCAGCTAAGATGACATCCTCTAGAACTGTGCTGTCCTAAACAGTAGCCATTAAGCACATGCAGCTATTTGGATTTAAATTATCTAAAATTAACTACAATTGAAAATTCAGTTTCTCAGTCACACTAACCACATTTCAAGTGCCCAATAGCCTCATGTGGCTGGCTAGTGGCTGCTGCGATGGACATTGCAGAATAGAACTCATTTTCATCATCATAGGAAGTTCTGTTGCACAGACTGTTCTAGAGGAAAACATCTTTGCGAATCTTTCACCAAAGAACCAATATGTGCTTTCCTCCTTTATCTACCTCTTCCCCTCTGGTTGCTGTCAGTTTGTTCCTTCTTTCCATACCTCAAGTTCTATTTTGCTTGTTTGTTTGTTTTGTTCATTAGGTTCCTCTTATAGGTGAGATCATATGGTATGTGTCTTTCACCTCCTAGCTTATTTCATTTAGCACAATACTCTCCAGTTCCATTTATGCTGTTGAGAAAGGTAGGAGTTACTTCTTTCTTTCTGCTGTGTAGTATTCCATTGTGTAAAGTACCACAGTTTTTTATCTACCCATTTAATGGTGGGCACTTAGTCTATTTCAAGCACTTGGATTTTGAAAATAATGCTGCTATGAACATTGGGGTGCATAAGTTCTTTTGAACTGATGTTTTGAGATTCTTAGGGTATAATCACAGCAGTGGAATTGCCGGGTCAAAAGGCAGTTCCATTTTTAGTTTTCTGAGGAAATTCCATACTGTTTTCCACAGTGGCTGCACCAGTCTGTGTTCCCACCAACAGTGCACTAGAGTTCCCTTTTTCCCACATCCTTGTTAGTACTTATGGTTTGTTGATTTATTAATGATGACCATTCTGACCAGCGTGAGGTGGTATATCATTATGGTTTTAATTTGCATCTCTCTGATGGCTAGTGATGTTGAGCATCCTTTCACATGTCTATGGGCCCTCTGTATGTCCTCCTTGGAGAAGTGTCTGTTCATGTCCTTTGCCCATTTTTTATTGTATTGTCTTCCTGGTGTTGACTCGGATGAGTTCTCTATATATTTTGGAGATCAAACCCTTGTCCAAGGTATCATTGGCAAATATGTTTTCCCACACAGTCGGTTCTCTTTTCATTTTGATGATGTTTTGTTTAACCATGAAGAAGCTTTTTAATTTGATGTAGTCCCATTTGTTTATTCTTTCCTTTAATTCCCTTGTCCTAGAGGATATATTGAGGAAAATATTACTGCATGGGATATCTGAAATTTTACTGTCTGTGTTTTCCTCTAGGACTTTTATGGTGTCATGGCTTATGTTTAAGTCTTTTATCCATTTTGAGTTTATTCTGGTGTATGGTAAGTTGGTGGTCTGGTTTCATTTTATTTTGCATGTACCATTCTGGTTCTCCAAAAACCATTTGTTGAAGAGGCTATTTTTTCCTCCATTTTATGCTCCTGCCCCTTTGTCAAATAGTAATTGACCATAGAGACATGGGTTTATTTCTGGGCTCTCTATTCTGTTCCACTGATCTCTGTGTCTGTTCTTATGACAGTACCAGGCTGTTCTGATCACAGTGGCCTTATAATATAGTTTGATATCAGGTATTGTGATCCCTCTTACTTTGCTCTTCTTTCGTAAAATTGTTGAGGCTATTTGGGTTTTTTTGTTCCATATACACTTTTGAAATTATTTGTTCTAAATCTGTGAAACATGTCTTTGGCATTTTAATAGGGATTTTACTGAATCTATAGATTGCTTTGGGTAGTATGGACATTTTAATTATGTTAATTCTTCCAATCCATGAACACAGTATATGCTTCCATTTATTTGTGTCTTCCTTAATTTCTTTCCTCAGTATTCTGTAGTTTTCTGAGTATACAGGTCTTTTACCTCCTTGGTTAGGTTTATTCCTAGGTACTTTATTTTGTTATTGCTATAGTAAATGGGATTTTTTTCATAATTTCCGTTTCTGATATTTTATTGTTGGTGTACAGAAATGCCTTTGACTTCTAAATATTGACTTTGTATCCTGCTGTTTTGCGAAATTCACTTATTAGGCCAAATAGTTTTTGGTGGAGCCTATAGGGTTTTCTATGTACATTATTATGTCATCTGCAAACAATGACAGTTTTGCTTCCTCCTTTCCAATTTGGATGCCTTTTATTTCTTTTTCTTATCTGATCACTGTGGCTAGAACTTCCAATATTATGTTAAATAAAAGTGGTGAAAGTAGACACCATTGTCTTGTTCCTGATCTTAGAGGGAAAGATTTTAGTTTTGCCCATTGAGTTATTATGTTGGTTGTAGGTTTCTCATATATGGTCTTTATTATGTTGAGGTATGCTCCCTCTATTCCCATTTTGCCGAGCATTTTTATCACTAATAGGTGCTATATTTTATCAAATGCTTTTTTCAGCATCTATTGATGTGATTATGTGATTTTTGTCTTTTGTTTTGTTTATGTGGTGTATTATGTTTATTGACGTGTGAATTTTATACCATTCTTGCATCCCCGGGATGAATCCAATTGATCATGGTATATGATCTTGTTAATGTATTGCTGGATCCAGTTTTCCAAAATTTTGTTGAAGATATTAGCATCTATGTTTATTAATGATATTGGTCTGCAGTTTTCTTTCTTTTTGTGTTTTTACTTGGTTTTGAATTAGGATAATACTGGCCTCATAAAAAGAATTTGGGAGTTTTTCCTCTTCTTGAATATATCAGGATAGTTTGAGAAGGATAGGAGTTAGCTCTTCATAAATGTTTGGTAAAATTCACCTGTGAAGCTCTCCAGTCCAGGGCTTTTGTGTGCTGGGAGTTTTTTGATTACTGCTTCAGTTTCACTAGTTGTTATCAGTCTATTCAGGCATTCTGCTTTTTCTTGATTCAGTTTTGGAAGATTATATATTTCTAGAAATTTGCCCATTTCACCCAGGTTGTCAAATTCCTTGGCATACAATAGTAATGTCTTACAATCCTCTGTATTTCTCTGGTATTGGTTGTAGTTTCTCCTCTTTTATTTCTGATTTTATTTATTTCGGTCTTCTCTCTTTTGTTCTTGATGAGTCTGGTTAAAGGCTTGTCAATTTTGTTTATATTTTCAAAGAACCAGCTCCTGGATTTATTGATCCTTTGAATTGTCCTTTTGAATTGTCTCTATGTCATTTAATTCTGCTCTGATCTTGATTATTTCCTTCCCTCTACGCGCTCTGGACTTTGTTTGTTGTTGAACCTCTAGTTCTTGCTTGTAGTTACAGAGCTGGATTGTTTATTTGAGATTTTTCTGTCTTTTTTATGTAGGCCTATATTGCTGTGAACTTCCTTCTCAGGACTGCTTTCTCTGTGTCCCATAGGTTTTGAGCTGTTTATTCATTTTCATTTGTTTTCAGAAACTTTTCAATTTCTTCATTGATCTCACAAGTAACCCATTCATTATTTAATAGCATGTTATTCAGTCTCCATGAATTTGAATGTTTTTGAGTTTTTTCCTTGAGGTTGTTTTCTAGTTTCAAGCCATTGTGATTTGAGAAGATGCTTGATATGATTTTAATTTTCTGGAGTTTGTTGAGACTTGTTTTGTGTTCTACCATGTGGTCTATTTCTGAAAATGTTCCATGTGCATTTGAAAAGAGTGTATATTTTGATTCTTTAGGGTGAAAGGCTCTGCATATATTAATTAAGTTCATTTGATCTAGTGTTGTTCAATGCCACAATATCCTTGTTGATTCTTTGCTTGGAACATCTATCCATTGTTGACAATGGGGTGTTAAAATACCCTACTATGAGGGTGTTGCTATGAATATCTTTCTTGAAGTCTTCCAAGAATTTCTTTATATATTTGGGTGTTCCTTTATTGGGTGTCTATGTTTACAAGGGTTATGTCATCTTGTTGTATTATTCCCTTAAGTATTATGTAGTGTCCTTTGTTGTCTCTTTCTATGGCCTTTGTTTTGACATCTATTTTATCTGATATAAGCATTACTACCCTAGCTTTTTTTTCATGTCCGTTTGTGTGGAATATTTTTTCCATCCCTTCACTTTCAGTCTGTAGATCTTTTGTTCTGAGGTAGGTCTCTTGTAGGCAGTATATGTGTGGGACATGTTTTCTTATCCATTCAGCTACCCTCTGTCTTTTGACTGGAGCATTTAATCCATTTATATTTAAGGTTATTATTGATAGGTACTTATTCTTGCCATTTTTTCCCTTTGTACCTCTGTACCTGTCTTTCCCTCTCTCTCTCTCTCTCGTCATCTTCTTAAAACAGTCTCTTTAGCATCTCTTGCAATGCTGGTTTGGTGGAGATGTATTTTTTAGCCTCCTTTTGTCTGGGAAACTCCTTATTTTGCCTTCTATTTTAAATGAGAGCCTTGCTGGGTAGAGTAGTCTTGGTTGTAGGCCTTTGCTTTTCATTACTTGGAATTCATCACAGTAGAATCCAGTGTTTACCACTGTCCTCTCTTTCCAGATCTGCCCCTGGTGATGTCAGATGGTGTCCCAGTCTGGCGCTAGGCAGCCTGTTCAAGACTACCAGCAATCCACAGTCTATCTCCTTCAGTTGTTAATGTAGTCAATCTGTAATCAGCAGTCAGGCTTAAGCTCCACAGGGTGGGAAAGAGTAATTCCTGCATGCTTGTCCTCAGGCTGATGTCACTTGTAGGGGACTGCTCTGCCTGAGCAAAATGGCTTCTGTAGTTGGTGAATGACAAGACAGGGATCCTGGTGGCTGTTCCCTTAGTTCTCTCCCAAAAGCCACCATCCCCACACTTTCCTCAAGTGTCTCTAGTCCACTCTGTACCCCCTTTGCCAGAGCCAAGGGTAAGTGGCCATAAACAAAATTTTGTGTATTGGCTCTTTAAGAGGTTCTCTATGTCTCCAGCCTTGTCTCCCTGGCAGACAGAAATCCTGCTTCTTTTCACAGCTGTATGTTATCTAGGTTCCTTTAGGCTGGGGAGCCCAGCTTGGGGTTTAGACTCCACACTTCTCTGGGGGAACCACCCAGCTGCTGAGATTTCCCTCCAGCACTTCAGCTGCCACTCATGGGAGCCCAGCCAGCCCTCTTGCTTCTCTGCCACATTCCATACCAGTCATGTTGTAGTGTAGTAGTTTCTTCTGTCTGTACATGGTTATAAGGCTTCTCTCCAGATAATTGTTCAGCTGGTTATTCCAGATGATTTCTCTATAATTTAGTTGTAATTACAGTTTGGTCCTGGGAGGAGGTTAGTGTAGCTTCCACTTACTCCTCTGCCATCTTGGATCCTCCCAATGCATACTTTTATAAGAGATACTTATTGTTTCATGCTTTGATTTTTTATTCATTATTTTTCTATATGAACTATGAGTTTTCTGAAGCATCACTTCAATTGGTAAGAGTTTGTGAGTAAGTTACTGAGAAATTAATTAAATAGCTTTTAAAAAATATTTTAATTATGTGGAGGCCCCAGAGTAATGAGGAAGGGGCTCCTGATATCTTGGTTTTCAGCAATTGGACCTGAATGGTTGTACCTTGTTTTACCTCCATTTCTCAATCCATTCCAAATCCTTTAATTTGGTTCCTGACCTCCTTGACTCCTGACTCTTACCTTTTTTCTGATGTGTGTCTTCCCAGATCAGCTGCTATATCCTGCTCTTAATGCTCTGTTCCTGGTGTCCCTCTCTGCCTCTCATCATGTATTTTTATGGGATTACATTTGTTTCTGGTCACTCTGGGTCTCTAACCTGTTTGGGCAAGCCCAGCTCTGTACCATGTGGTCAGGATTTCTTGACTTCCTAGAAAGGAAATTAAACAATATGGCATCTGGGAAAATATATGATGTCAGATAAGTCAATGAATAAAAAATATCTCTGTACTTACAGTATCTTGAGATAGTGATCAGCACATGATATGTACCTTACAAATATTAATTGAATGACTGATTGTGGTATGATCTTATCATGTAATACAATCTCAGAGAGGACTGAAATACAAAGGGAATGAGCTGAGGAGGAAAAAGAGGTACTATGGGGAAGTATATTAAGCTGCTGAGCATGACTATTCAATCCATAGACCACAGCCCCAAGATACTGTATAAATGACAGTTAAGAACCAGCTGTAGGATAAAGTGGGAAAAGGAGGAAAAATTTATCCCAGGCTCCACTTAGTAATCTCTGTGTTGTGCATTCCAAGTCATGGGTACCTAGTAGGTCCTGTAGTGGGTCAACCCCAGAGCCTGCAGCTGGAGATGAGAAGCATACTGGTACCCAGTTGGTCAGAGCCCATGAAAAGCTGGAACAAGAGATGGGGAGCCCAAGAGGCTGTGAAGTAGAGCATAGAAGATGTCTGGCACAATGTATATAAATTTATCTTTCAAATTATGTAGTCATCATGGGCAGGACTTGGAAACCAGAGGATAAGACATTTGGAGATTTACAACATTCTGTGTCCCCACACTTGACTCCTGGCAAGGTTCTGGGTGTATGATAAGCATCAATAAAAATTGATTGGATGACAACATAGAGGCATATGAGCAGCCCAGTGGGGTTCTAGGTTTCCAAAGGGTAAATAAAGATGATGCAAAAATAGGGAGTGTGGGATGTTAGGGGAGTCTGGTGCACAGAGAATGGCTGAAAATAAACCTGATCCACTTTATAATTTTGCCTGGGGTCAAGTGTATTTTGAAAGGTTTCCTATGTCCTCTCTTTAAATCTTATGTTAATAAAATCACCCTGGCACCTCTTCTAAAGTTTCACCTTTAATACAATTACCTAAATTATAAAAACCACTTAGGCCCAGGTAATGGTTATCATACTAAGAATCAATAAACTTGACTTCTCACCCAATTTTCCTCAGAGCCCAAGCACTGATTTCTTTGTTTTCAGTGTATATCACAGCTGCCTATTCAGGTCTCTAAATAGACACTGGATACAGCTCTATTTTGCTCCATACCTTGTCTACAGCTGACAGATATCTTTTGGAGAACAATTGCTATTGCTGTGATCTGCTGTGTCCATTCACATTTTATTAATATAATTTTAGCAATTTTTCCCCATCTTCATCAGTCATAGACTTGAAAAGCCAACGACACTCCAAGAAATTATTTATTTCAGCACTTTCTTTCTAGAGAGGACAAAAGTAGGCATTTCCATGAGAGCTAGTGTGTTCATCCCTTTTCTGTATCACTCCAAAACCATCTCTGTTGCTCCCTGTACTTGAGCCACAGCTATTAGGGTCTTGTTCCCCTGCAGAATTTGAGCAGCTTTGCACATACACACCTGGATGGCAGCCTCACCTTGTCCCTCATAAGGGATTGTTTGCTTCCTGCCCTGGGCCCTCTACTCTGTAGCTCAAAGCACCAGGAGTCCATTCTGCATTCAGGCGTGCTGAGCCCAGAAGGGCCAGGGACAGTGCTGTGAAGCCACTCTTGACCAATTGGAGCCAGTGAAAAAGTGGATCACACTTTCATCTCCTGGCAGACAGTTCTGAGATGCATTTCATATCCCCCCTCACAGGAACTGGGGCGAAGAAACAGCCACCGTGACATCATGCATCCTTGTGTTGATGTCCCTGTTTTTCTGTTTCACTCCTCCTGCATTTCTGCTCCCTGAGATGGCATTTCCAAACAAGCTACCTATGCACAAGTTTGGTCTCTCACTCAGCTTTTGAGAGACCTTAAGCTAAGACAAAAGGGTGCCATCTTTGATTGGACTTGCAAAGTCTCACGCTGTGGATTCATGCTTCAGGATTACAACACCCACAACTGGCCCCTTGAGGTACCCCACCCCCAACACTAGGACTCCTCAACTGCACTGATTTGTCTCTTCTTCCCAAGGCTAACAGGGGAAACAGAAACGTATTCCCTGAGCATTTATGTGCCTAGCTTTATTTAGTTTTTTTATTATCCTCTTTACACAATGAGGAAACAATTTCACTATGGCCAGATAGCTCATCCAAGATCTCACAGTGATAATTCAAACTAGGATTTGTACCAAGTCCTGTGGGTTCAAAGCCCATAATCTTTCCATAGCATAGTAAGAGTAGACAAGTCCTTATTACCACAAGTCTTAAGCATCTTTTTCCTTCCACATTTACCCCTTGAAGATCTGCAGGACAAGCTTTATATAAGATGTGTCTTCAGATGTGCAGTTTTACTCTGTGGGGCCATTTTTCTTGGGACTCTGTGTTTGGTTCTCCTCCATCTCCACAGGGAACACACGATGTCCGAGTGGCTCATACTGACTCACAATGTGAAAAATCTTTCTGCTTCATTGCCTATAATTTTTTCCCCTTTTCCTCCTTTTGCATCACATTCTTCCACTTTGAAGCCTCTTGGCTTAGTTGTTTATTCACCTTTGCCTCATTGGAAACATAACTACAAACTCCCTTGGTGCAAATTCTTTTGTTATATGCAAAGATGCATTAGCCACACCTTGGAGAGGCATTTCTCAGACATCTTTAATGTCTCCTCAAGCTTGGCTACCAGCTTGACATGGGGGCACACACTGGAAGGAAAATGCACATATCATAGTCTGAGAGACAACCAAAACCACTCTCAATTTCCAAGGCGCTAAGTTAGAGTGAGTACCGTTTCTCTATGGCCCCCTCAAGAAACACCTTTATGCCCTGTGCCAGCAAACCTCAAATTACCTCTCAGATTCTAGACTCCAGGAGAAATAGCCAAATCAAATTATGTTATCTGTTTGCCTCACTTCACTCTGTTCATTCTTCTTCACAGAAGAGAATTTCACTACTTTCCTTACCCCTCTTTTTTCAATGCAAATGTGAACTGATGTTCTTCCCCCCCCTAGCATGGGGACATGAGAGAATAACACTAATTCCAAAGGTTAAAAAGAAAGAAATCCTCTGCACATGAATGACACAATAGTGTGGCCTCTTCACTAACAGGTGCAAAGTGGCTTCCTCATCAGGCAGTGCTGAAACAGGCTTGCCTGGTACCCACTTCCTGCCAGCACCATCTGGCAGGTGCTGCATTTCCCAGCCATGAACTAGGCTGTGCAATTGCCTGAAATCATGGGGTGTTTCTCTGAAGCCCTTACCCCTGCCATGAGCATAACTGTCACACAGAAACCACTTAGGAAACCAGAAGCCATTCATCTCCACGAATGACCCACTCCACAGAGCTTGGCTCACGGGCTTATGAGATGACTTAATCAAAACAGCTCATTTTCATGTTGGGTGGGTGCCATGAGTGAGGAACACATGTTAGACAGCTGAAAGTGACCTGAGCCAGGCCTCATAGTAGCCCAGCAGTCCAGACAGTTCCTGAACTTTATTTACCTTATAATCTGTGCAGGTCTTCTCTGATTCGGTCTTCCCACATTGCATTGCCTGCTGTTTCTAAAACATACCATAATATTACTGTTACATTGAATGCTATGTGTTTGAAAATAAAACATGGATTAGGATCTTCTACTTTCCGTGTAAAACTCTTTGTACACTTAACTAAGAAGATATTTAATGCTGCATTATTTCATTTTTAATTATGCTTATAATTTCTGCAAGCTGAGTTACTTTTTTTGGTTTAATTTTTAAAGAAATACATAACTGGGACTCTTGGGGAAATCCAAGGACCTTAAGGTCATTAGATCTCACCAAAACTAGGATTAGTCCTCTACTTTTAATTGAAATGATCACCCCAAAAATGGTCCAACCACATAACAAACATATTTCAGAGAAATGTTTATACCTCATGCTGAATAATACCGCATTTAACTGTAACTGGCATCAATCATTTATATAGCAGAGGTCTTTAGAAGCCTCACATTGGCAACCCATTATTTCTTATGGTCTTCTTCAGAATTGGGACAAAAAACGAAGACCATTGTTTCTGTAACAGACATGTATGTTTCTCTTTCCCTGGGTTGTCCTCTTTAATCAGAAATCAGAGTCTGTCTCCAGTCTGATTAATTGGACCAAGCCCTTACTCAGTTTCTAGGTTTCTAATTATGGAAGTGGGGGAGGAGAAGAAAAGTTATTCTTTCCTTCCAGGCGAGGTATAATGAAAAAGTAATGATCTCTCCCTCCAACAGCAGATAAACAGTGAGGGTCAGCTACCAGATAGGTAGTGAACATTGACCTTACGTTTGCTCAAGAGCAGGGGTGTAAAACTCATTTTCACCAGGGGCCACATCATCCTTGTGGTTGCCTTCAAAGGACTGAATGTAATTTCAACTCCTTAACAGTTAAGTAGTTACATTTATACAGTCCTAAAATTACATTTGGCCCTTTGAAGGCAACCACAAGGTTGATGTGGCCCCCCGGTGAAAATGAGTTTGATACCCCTGCTCAAGAGGGACTGAGATATCTGAGACTTAAGCTCCATCACGTGCTTCCGGGGCAATGGTAGCACCTGTGTAACCTCTGACAACCGATAGTTCCTTTCAACCTCACCTTCTGAAAGATGTTCAGAGCTTATGTGCAGCAGCTAAGGCTCACATAGGGCTTCAGGGGACATAGCTGCATTTAGAAAGTAAACCTGTGTGACAATACCCATGGCACACTCCTGGTTGTCCCTTCCTTTATCATCTGTGCAACTCTGGTGCTTTGCACAGTTCTTCTGGATCCTGCTGTCAACCCTGGAGCTTTGGGATACAGGTAAATGGAATGTCCCTCCCCTGGTGGAAGGCCTTACCAGTGACCTCATCCTTGAGTCAGTAGTAATGGTAGGTCACCTTGTAAATGGACCCCAATGTCCCTCTGCGAGACATAGATGACTTCACAGCACATCAATGTTGAGACCTATCCCAGTTTGACCCAGTTTAGCTAGTAGGTATAGTCTTCCTTTTATTTCCTCATCACCTTATGGGAAACAAATTCACGTCTGACTTCTATTTTATACTTTTCAAATTACACAGCAGAATTTGGCTTTCTCTGGATATTCCTAATGTCTAAAACCCGTGTTTTAAACTGTTCCTTTCTTATAATAACAGTCAACACTTACTGAGCATTTACTAAGTGCTGAGAAATTTGCACACATTACCTTATTAGATCTTCACTGCAGTTCTCTGAGTTAGGTATTATAAACAACAGATAAAGACTTCATAATATCAAGTTTCACAGATACTTAGAAGAGTTCACAAAAAGTACAAGATTCTTCAAGAATTAACTGGCACAATTATATCCTCATCAGAGCAGTTCTCTTTAAGTCATGCCTTTCTTATCTGCAGTACAGATTACACTAAAATATGTCATGGATGTTTAGACAGAGAAAGCACACCTGCTGGAGGTGAAAACTGGTGAATAAGAAAAACAGTGGTCGTGTCAGTGCTAGAATAACACGCATCACTTGGGACAGTTCTGAATTGGTGAAATCATTTGAAATATGCCTCGCATACATCTAATCTGTTTTTTATTGTTTTTCTTGAAATTTTCCATTTTTTAAATTCTTAACACTGTTGTGAATGTTTAAAATGTTCTTATGTATGAGAAGTGCCATTTCTCAGTGTTCTTTGTAAGATTTGCTGCATCACTATTTCAGTGGGGCTTTATGATTTGCAAGCCTAGTGAATCATCAAAAACATTTACAGAAATGGAACAAACAGGTTTCGACTCCCTGGCCATCATGAGTCAATTGTCAGTAGCTTCATGGAGGGCTGGATGGAGAAGCCGAAGGCTGGAGTCCAGTGCTGTCTGAGAGAAGGCCGGTTAGCCCAGCCATGGCTGCCGCGGGCACAGAAGGGGAGAGTGGCAGCACCAGTGCCTCCTGTTGGCCAACCTCACTTAATAACAATGAAAAAACCTTTGGGCTACTTGTGAAGACTCCTCTATAATTTTTTATTACCACTCTTAGGTGAAATCCTTTTATCTCTCCCATCATATTATATGCCAAAACATGCAGAAATGGATACTTTGGACCTTCACCTGAATGGCATGTAAAAATCACTTAGCCTTCTTTCTCATGACTAACAGGAGCCAGAAAGGCTACATGCTGGCTCCGCTCTTCTGGATGGTGCGGCCTTCATTTTGGATGAAGTACAAGACATTTCTGTCTAGTCTAGCAGGTCCATTTCTTAGGGTTGTGTCCGTACTAGGAAGACAAATATGAAGAAATGTTGCTGTTTTATAACTCATAGCAATGTAGACTTTGGCATTCTGGCATGGTGTAGCCTAGACATGACAGCAAAAGTGAGCTGTTATTACAGAATACGGGTTATGGTTATCTGCAATGTTCCGAGAATAAGCAGTCAGTACACATGGCAGGTTCTCTAGGTAAATTTAGATGATGTTATTCTTGGGTATCTGAGACAAAAGAGATGAAGTCCAAATCAGATCCAGCATACTCTTTGTCCCTGGGTATACAAAGTCTTTATGAGAAGACAATCTCCTACACTTTTTGAGAACTACCAGTTATTCTCTCCAATTCACACCACCTTATATATTTAGAGTTGGATGCCCTGCCATGTCATGCAGTGTACTATCCACACACTACCCTTCAGGCCATGTTATCTATAAACCCACCACCAACTACTGGGATCATGTACAGAGGGAATAAAAGGCTATGATCTTTATCTGTCTTTTAATGGTCATTACCATCAGCAGGTGTAAAGGGTTTGAGATTTTACCTCACTCACAAGCTAACAAGTCAGTTTGCTATAGTTTTATAGATGCCAGTAGGGGACATGAGACTCCTGGGTCAAAAACAAAGACTTCATTGCAAACAGCAATAACAGTAGCCAGAATATACAGAGTATCAGCATTTTCTTGCTCAGATTCCCAAGGTTTCAATTCCTACAGGATGATATGAAAAGGACCAGGTGACACTTGTACGCAGAATGAATTAGGAGAGAGGAACTTGGAGCTTGGGTAACCTTTTACAATGGACGGTGAGCATGCCTGCCCTTTGCTCTAGAAGGAAACACTTTCTCTGCCTTCTGAGGTTGTTCATTATACAAACATCATCAAAAAGAGAGTTTGCAACAAAGTGTAACCAGTGCCTCTCCTTGCAAGATGGGCAAGGGACCTATGGAGAGTTTTCTCCCAGCAATCTCTTAATTTTGCTGCTGCTGGTTGTGGTGGAAAGGCAGACTGCGTGGCTCTGTACACAGCAATACTCTTGCAACAGGCAAGCGCAGGCCTTCGGTGGAGGCTCTTGGCTTTGGGCCCTGAGAATCCCGCCGCCTCCAAAGAGAATGTAAATGCAAATAATGACTTTTGGCCACATTTACCAAGACATTCTAATAATTTTAAAAAGTTATTTAGGGTTTCACTACAAATTCTCTCAATTTAACCAAGTTTTAATAAGTGTGACCACAAAACACATACCCTTAAAGGGAAACATTTTTATTTCTTAATGCTTCATTATTTAAATTGAAACACTGCATTTAAACTTTAGCTCATTTGGGTTCTTTGTAAGAGATAGAAAGATACTTACATGTATTTATAATCTCAGACAGAATATGAATAGAGCTCATCAAAGGAGAATGGCAATTCTAATCCAGTGGCCCTCTTTCAACAAATTGTTAATTCAAACCTCAAGGGTAAAATAGGAACAAATCCATTCATTCGCTCAGAGACAAAGCTCATTTGTTCCATGG
>VMDR010024796.1:0-14821 GCA_007922815.1 Macrotus californicus | reverse complement strand
ATCACAAAGTATGTCAAGACAGAAAGGAACCATAGGCCAAAGAATAGAAAAATGTGAACTTTAAAAGGTAAAAACAATAAATCCTAGATGCATTGGTCCAATTTCCATAGTAAATTAACTTTTGATTATTTTACAGTCTATACACTTTCTCTTATTATTAAAACAATAAATAACATCCAAGAAAAGAAGGAAAACATGTACCTAAAAAAATTCAATTTTATCTAAAGGAAATAAAATCTTGTTCTTTTGGAAACCAGAGCAACAATCTGGTCCTCATGAACATGAAGTGTTTGATGCTAAATGCAACTTATCCCTCAAAGAAGAATTTAGTTGTTTTCTAGGAGAAATGAATGATCCATTGGTCTTCCCTTACTTTTCTATGAACGGACCCATGTGGAAATCAAATGACAAGCTGAAGATTGAAGTTAGTCAGGCAAATCTGTACTCACATATTTGAAAGTCAGTTTCTTCACCCAAAAATAATTAGAACAATGGCCTATACCTCCTGAGGTGGATCTGAAGATTAAATGAGGTAATGTATTTAAATGTTATTCACATATTAAGCATTTCAAAGGATCAATGGTGGTAGTAGGAAGAGTTGTGATGTCAAATACATGAATCAGAACAAGGGAAGCTAACTGAACTAAATATTTCATAGCATTAAGCATGAAAATCTCATTCATCATTCCCACAAATAGGACAGCATTCCAATGGTATTCAAATAGTCTGTACAGAAAGACATTCAGCAGCCCATCCTCATCAGGGATGTCCTTACTGATAAGGTAGGAATAGTTGAAGTCTGGTAACAAAAGCCTCTTCTTTCTTGGAGAATAATTGGCTGGCTGTACCATCTTTGGCTTCTTTAACTTCCATTTTTCTAAGTGTCCCATATTGCCCAATTTCCCCTTTGGTCTCTATCCTTGATTCTCTTCCCTTGAATATGTTAACACCTTCTAGGTTGTTAGAGCCTCACAGACCCAAAGATCATTCATTCCCTTTCTCCCTGTGACATGAGGTGATCAATTAAGGCACTGATCTTAAAATTTAACTTTCTAGAGGGCAACCTTTTTCTTTGTCGAAGGGGACATCATCAAGAACAGTAAAACATGAATATCTGAAAAATAACCATCATTTTAGTGTAGTACAAACCCCAGTTTGAACCTAAATTGTGTTAAACCTAGGATTCAACATGTCTGGAAATATCTGGAAGGACTAGTCAGGTCAACCTCATAAGCTTTATTTAAATGACAGTTGGCAAGGTTTCTTGAAATATACTTATCTTATGGGAAGACATACTCAAAATACAAGTGTTTAGTGAAAGAACAAAGGAGTGGGGTGTAGAGGTGATTCTGAGCACAAGATAGTTCCTGTCACTTATCTGTTCTTCAGTACAAGTCCACACATGCTTAAATTCTATCAAAGGAGCTGCAATAAAACAATGAATAAAATGCAAAAGAGCCGTTTATTACAATCGCATTAAGAACAAAAGCACTATTAGCCAATAGCACTTTATCATTTCTGCAAGATTGTAGCTCAATTTGGAGTGTCAGAACGATGAGCAAAGAAAGGCAGCTGGACCCACAACTGTCAAAAATCCAGGAGAGGCCTTCAGGCAGGGTCCCTGAGACACAGCCTCATGGCCAAATTAATCACAGCAAAGAGGAAGAACCATCCAGGGGGAGGAAAAAATTAAAACAACCCTGAGATTTCCACATACAGCATCTACAAAGGAAGCCTCCAAACTGTTTGGGGGTCAAATTGAAGCTGTTTGGGATTCCCACGGAGGAGGGCAAGTCGGTGAAACTGTTTCGTTTCTGCTGTGGTAACCTTCTTCTTGGCTCCAGGCTGTTGTGAAACAGGTAAATATGGCTTATATTAACATCTTATCTCAAGCAGTTTCAAGCATTAAACTCAGCTTTTTAAAAATACTCTCTGTCCTTCATTTAAAAAAAAAAAAAAAAGTCCTTTGGGCACAGAGAAGGGATTTTCTTTTTCTTTTTTTTTTTTTTTTTTCATTGTTGTTAAGTTTAAATGTCTTTGACTTTTAGACAATCTACATGACGTACTTTTTCTTTAAAACAATGTCTCTGCTGCAAACAAATCAAGGACAAAATAAATGAAGAGCTGGAGATAACATCAGCTTCATTTGCCCCAGTCCTGGTGTGTGAAGGAAACGGCAAGTGCTAGATCCGAACTGCCAGACTTAGCGTTTTCCCATCTCTAAACCACCCTTAAAGAAAATCCTATGTGGGGTCGCAGCCTCCTCCTAGCCCGGCAGAACCACCACGCCATCTGGATGCCCAACTTCACCATCAAGAACTAGTCGTTTTTGGAATCAGCAAGGATGTGCCGGATTTGTTCTGCAGCCCCTGCCACAAAAGGCTTAGCTCTTTTTGGTCTCTGTTCTCCAAGTTTCCCTTTTGAATTCATGTCATCTTCCATGTACTTCTGCGGGCTTCTTTTGTGAAGCTGGCTTCCTGCAGATGACGGTTTATGACACCACCAATGACCCTCGGGGCCTTCAGCGGAGGCATTTTCCCCAAAGAGCAAGAGACATCGAGGTTACCCTCGGTCCTGCTGGACCACTTTCCCTCCACCTGCAGGCACAGCCGGTCTGCTATCTCCGGACGTAGGAGACAGAGAACATTTCCTCGAGGCTGATGAGGTCAAGGTAGATGAGCTCAGTGGCGCCGGGAAGGACAGACGGTGGCGCCGGCTTAGCAGGAGCCTGGAGCCACGGTTGGGGCCCTGGGAGCTGGCGGAAAAAAAGGGATTTCCTTACGTGTTCAGCCAAGGAGGAATATTTTACTGTACAACAAACACTGCACGTTAAGAGATGAGGATGCCGTTCTCCACTCCTTCAAAGCACCATTTTCATCTATGTTATTAAACCGGGCAGTGGGTGTTAAGAAGCCTAGAAATAACATTAAGTTCAAGTGACGGCTGAAACACGCACAGCTTCCTCACCTTGAACAAGTTCTTTAACTGCCTGTGTCACTGTGCTTGTGTTTGTGAAATAAGTAATTGTCACTACCTGTTGTTGCGTTGTGAGGATTAAACATGATTAACACCTTTAAAGTACCTAGAATAATGCCAGGTGCCTACTTAAAGCTTAGCTGAGTAAAAATTAGTTAATAAACGACTCAATATCTATTCATCCCACAAATGTTTATTGAGTACAGGTATGAACATAATAAGCACTTTGATATTGGGGAAATGGGCAAGAACAAAGAAAAAAGTCACCTTCGTCCAGGAGCTTAAATTCTAAAGGCATTCTAAGCTGTAATCAATAGCTAAATACTCCAGAGACAATAATTAAATACTTTCAGACCCTTAGGCATTCAGGGTTCAAAGTTTATCATGTTACATTGAGCACCCGTGATGATGAAAACTTTTTGCTTACATTTTGAATACTTTTTTAGAATGAATACCCTAAAGATAAAATGCTTAGTCAAAAGTTCTCAACATTATATTTTAGAGGATATATGCCTGCTTCATTGAAATTAATTAGCATCTATAAAATGTAAATATAAATGTACCTCAAGACATAGTTAAAGTTTAGTGAAAACATGGTGATAACCACTTTGGAAACTGGATAAAATGACGACCGCCAGCTTTCTGACTCTCACTGTGTTAAAAATAAATTGGAGCATTGCAAAAATATAAATAAACTTAGACCTGTGCAAAGATAATATATTGTATCCAAAAAATTTCCCTGCATGGTGAAATCTGTTTTGGAGGGCTAGACTTTTTGCAGAAGTTATGAGCATATTGTGATTAGAGAAAAATATGTGAATTTTCCCCAAATACACTTAAAAGCTTCAAAAAATAGTGTTTGGAAGCATGAATGGCCCATATTAAGGTAATTTTCAGAGTCTTACTGAATAACCACCAACAGCTTACTTAGATTGTGGAATCCCATACACTCATGGATCAGAAAACTCCTAGTATTAAATCATGTAGAAAGAGTCATGGGGGGATCCCACTTGGCGTAAGTCATTTTCTCATTTTTTACAACTGGGTTTAGACAATTTTGACAAATACAGTTTTATTAAAAAGTGTATATATTTAGAATCAAATATAAAACATACTCATTTGTAGATTATTTCTGTTTGCAGTACTGTAATCCGAAGGCATCGTCCCTTGTTCTCACTGGCACCCCTAATTTCAGAGCCAGAAAGCTTGTCCTCCAGGAGAGCTACGAGCTTCCAATTCGGGAGGACAGAGCAAACTGTAGAACTTTGTGTTTCCTCTGTCGAGACCTCGGGGCTGAATTTAGGACTGAGCTGTAATAATAGGCAAATCTTACAATTGATATATCCATTTTCTCTTTCTGTTTAGTTAAAATTATTTTTGTTTTCTTTTTAATTGGCCTGCTTACTATGCATTTGAATAGTCAAAGCAGTATCCAATTTGCATTGGAAGAAATTGAGCTTGAAAGACATACACAAATAGACCATAGCACAGTCAGTTAAATTCTTCCCCCGAATCACATCATCAGTGAATGGCATTTCAACGTCAGCCCCACTACGCCACCTGGTTCAGTGAACGTGGCGTTAGATAGGGTCTGAGGGCCATTTCACCATCAAGTTCAGGAAGACTGTGATATGTCCTCCGTGGGCAATTAAACAGTTAGAAAGCCTTTGGGGGGGAGAATTAATCTCCGCAGTATATGGGTATGGCTTGAATTCAAAAAATAGTTTTAAAAAAACTCCTTTAAAAAAATAGTTTACTCCATAAACCAATCATTGTTTCCACTGAAATGATAAAAAGAAACTTTAAACTGGAAAGTAATATCCAGGGCTGGCTAGGATGCAGGAAAGTAGGAATTCTCATACAGATCTGGTCAGAGTATCAATGAGCACAACCTTTCAAAACACAGCATAGCCTAGTGGTTAGCAACAAGGGCTTGGAGTAAGGCAGACCTAAGTCCCAGTTCTGGTTTGCATACTTACAAGTTGTGTGACCCTGGCCAATTTTTAAAAGTCCTTTTAAGCCTCATTTTTTTAAAACCATCTTTAAAATGGGTCTAATGATCAAATTCAATTTTTAATGGTGTGCTGATGATTGAGATACTGCACCTAACACACGATAAGCCTTCATGTGTTTGACTTTATTGTGATAATTATTTTTAATATTATAATTTGGCAGTACATACGGAGCCTTCAGATGAAACATTAGCTAGTGATCCAGAAATTCCACTTTTAGGAATTCAGCCTCAGGAAATCAACCAGGACGCCCACAGCGAGTCTGCTGCCAGGGCACTACCGAGTCCCGGACTCATAATCCGGAACTTCACTTGGGTGTGCTGAGTCTTGGAGCTCCAGCAAGAAGGCGCTGAGTCTATAGTGACTCCGGGTCTTACCTGCTGCCAACCAACCACACCGTGATTCTTTCAAAGTAAAATAAAGAACTTCAAATGTCAATTATAGTATGAGAATAATACTACCTGGAAGAGCGGTCTTGAAATTTGGGGGGGGCAGGAAGAATTCTAGAAAATAACCTTTCATGTGAAAGTTTGCCTAAAGCTTTAAGTTTAGGTTTTACATTTTTTTCTCATCTCCTAATGAAGAAATGTTTTCAGTTCACAATCCCTGATTAATTACAAGATTAGCCCTTGGACAGTGTTTACTTGGTATGATTCCCTAAAGGCCCTGTATGAAAATCCACTGGCTTGTTTGTGAAATGTGCAGATTCCTAGGTCTGTCCCAGGCAGCTAACTCAGAATCCTGGACAGAGGCTCCAAAAGCTGTGCATTTGAGAAGCAAACCCCTCGGAGACCAGGAGCACTGGTCCGTCTAGGGGAGCAGTTACAGATCTTCTCAGGTGGAAAGAGTCAAGGTCATGGCCTGTCACAACATTGTTTGAGAAGACACGCATAAACATCAATAACTCATAAAGGAAAATGGAAGAATACAGTTTTTTATTGCCCTGTTTTGACTTGCGTTTTTAATATTGCCATTAATGCCCACATCCACAGTTTCTGTGCATTCATATTTACAGGGTCCAACCAGTGGGGTTTTTTTCTAGGTTTCATCTGTAAAGAATGTGTATGCGAGCATTCCATTCTTCGAGGGGCACTTTCCTATGAACTCTTATATCCGTAACAAAAAGTAACAGCTGCCCCAGCCTACGCTGGCCAAGGGGTTCATTTTTCTGTCTCCACTCTCTTCGCTGCTGTAAGCCTTAAATTTATTGTCACAGGTGAATGCAGTTGAAAGATTGGTTTTCAAAAGGCAAACCCGGTCCACCGGGTGGCAACCGTTCTCCAGAGCGGAGGGAACTCCCTCTGCCATCTTCTACAGCACGCATTGTTCCTCATTTCAGTTTTTTGAGATGACAATAAAGAATTGGATAATTCACTTTTCACTTTTATACCATTTTTTCAAGCAATTTTATTTCAAAAAAAAAAAACCAGTGAGAGCAGCATCCTAGGAACCCAGACTCTGTGGTTATGGACCTATGGGCCTATTAATAGGAAGCAAATCTTTGCTTTGGAGTCTTTAATGTACTCATGTAAGTCAATGAAGTCAGCTTTTTAATGATGACAATGGCCCAAGGAAATTGCTGACACATGAAAGAAAAGGGGGTAGTAATTCCAGCTGATATGAAATGTTTTAATTGGCCAGAGTTATATATGAGTGTGTATTCAATATTCTTGTCTACATATTAGGATGTGTATATATATTACGCTTTATAATGATCAGGCATATATGTTAAAAAGGGCTCACATTAATGACAAAAACAAAACCAGCATTTTAGAGGTTTTTTTCCTATATCCTCCAATATCCAAAATCTGAGTCTAATACAGTATGTGACATCTGAAGCCAGGTATTTTTTTATCTGTCTTGGTCAACCTGGCACCAACTAGTCGCACCCACCCCATCCTATCTCCTGTTTTCCCCACTCACGTACATAAACACCCACCAACCTTCCACATGCGAACAGGCCAAGTTTTCTGATGTGACTTCT
The DNA here is from genome assembly GCA_007922815.1 of Macrotus californicus. Lineage (NCBI taxonomy): Eukaryota > Metazoa > Chordata > Mammalia > Chiroptera > Phyllostomidae > Macrotus > Macrotus californicus. The sequence continues at coordinate 7,849 of VMDR010024796.1, read as the reverse complement.
CAAAAACCGAGATTTCCTCTCTTCACTATAAGCTGTCATTTCCAGGTGCTCCAAATGCTGAAACCCTTCAGGCTTTATGAAGGGCCGGAGGCTCCCACCCAGAGTCTGCGTGAGCTCTCTCTCATACAAAGGAAGCATCTGTGGGGCAGGGGGCCATCCAGTCTGATAGCCTGGGAGACCTGGGCCAAGTGTCAAGGGGTTAGAAAGAGGAAAAAGGCACCAGGAGAATGTTCTATTGACCTCTGGGAATCTTGAGGCAGAGAGATGGGGTGGGGGTAGAGGGACCGGAGTGAAGGAGGAAGGAGGAGACGGTCTATGGGGATAGATTGAAATTAGAGCCGAGGCTGTCAGACAGATCCAGAGCCTTCACCCTGAGCCCCTGTCTCCAGAGATCATCCTCTTTAGGCAAGGGGGGGAGGATGGGAGGACACTGATCATACCTGTTCTTACCCAATCCCCTGAGCACTCTTCAAAACGTGGTTTTCAAAGCCTCCACTGTCCCCATACCCTGTAGTTCTTATTTACAAATTTAAAAGAAAGTCAATCTTATTGTTGTTAGAAATTTGTTTTTTTAAAAACCTAGAAAATAACACTCCAGCACAAACACGTATCTACAAAGAGTAGAAATACTGTGATTAGAGTCTCTAATTTTAATGGAGAGAAACTTCTGTTGGGAAACATAAAATAGGAGCTGAAATAAAAGCCGGGCACTGGAGGTGAGGAAATGAAGAGGGCGGATTTTTCCGGGGACCCGTCTTTCCCTTTACTGATGGAACTGAAGATAGGCTGATGCACTTTCGGTACTTAACATTCTGTGTGGCTGGGAACAAGCGTGCTGACCTGAATTCTGCCCGACTTTGCCTAGGCGTGGCTGGTTCCTCTCCCCTGCCAGGTCAACCCTGCCTGGAATCTCCTCCGACAACACTTCCCTTTCTTCACACGGAAGAAGATGCTGTTATGTTATACATCCGGAAACTGTCTCTCACACCTCTGTCTTTCCTTTGGAATTGGCTTCTCATCTCTGTCCCTGCAACCACCTATTTCAGTACCTGCTTAGCCCAAAAACAGGAGTTCTGTCCTGGACTTCTCACTGTACCACCTTTGTAGTACATTCACTTTCATTCCCGTGGCTTCAGTTATGATCATTCTATCCATACACACAAAAATACAACCCGAGTCTTCTTCTTGAAGCTCTCTTGAGTTCTAGACCCTAATATCAAACTGTGCACCAGACAGATCCCCTTGAAGAGCCAGCAGAAACCTCAAGCAACAATGTTGGAGATGGGACTCGTCATTGCTTACCCTCCCTCAAAGGCTGCATCCCCTTTCTCAGCACTGACACCATCTCTGTGCTCCGGAGTGAGTAAGTGGGGCATGGCCCAAGGCTTTTCATTCTCCTCCCAAGTCACCTCTCCCTCCCATACGCCACCCCAAAACGATCACTTAGCCCCATCACCCTGAAGAGTTCTACAACTCTCCGTTCTCCTGCTTCTAGCCCAGCCCAGGCTAACATCACTTCTTTCCTCTGTTGAGAAAAAAAGGGGGTTTCGTATTCCTTTCTGTTCTCTTTGACCCCCACTGGAAAAATCCAGAGTGTTAGAAAAACACAAACTCATGAAGCCATTCTCTGTTCAAGTGTGCCAGTATTTGCCAGTGCTCATGGGTTCAAATCTGTAAGTCACAATGTTATGAGTCTTCTTCTAGCCTTCCCGCCCTAACAGAGTTAGGATCCTCTCTTTCCACCAGCATCAGTTTAAACTTGTTTTTCTTTGAACTCTTTAAGGCACCAAGCTCCAGCTCATCTGAATGCTTGTCTTCACTTCAGGTTTTCCCTTCAACTTTAATGAGACTTACCCTACCCCTTTGTTTTTTGACCAGAACACTTCTCAGTGTTAGTAACAATATCAATTCTTTTTCTCCATTTTTACTTAAACTGTTGGGGGTAGCATTGGTTAATAACATTATATAATTTTCAGGTGTACAACTTCGTAATACATCACCTGTTTATTACGTTGTGTGCTCACCACCCAAAGTGTAATCTCCTCCCAACACCGTGTATTTGACCCCTTTTGCTATCTTCATTCCCCTCTGGATGCATTTTGAGAGTATCACATTAACTGTAATATTACTTCTTCTTAAGACTGGCCTCCCCCAGCTTTCAAGCTAGCTGTATTCCTGTGGCAAACATGGCTAGTTTCCTAGGCTGAATTCACCCTGTCCACCTTTTATAATAACAGAACCTAGACTGTGCTCGGTGCAATGGTGTGACCAGCTAAAATACCAACCTTCTGGTTAAGAGTGGTCATGTGACCTAGCTCCAGCCACTAAGAGCTCATCAGAAGTCTCTTGTGGAGCTTACAAAAAAAGAAAAAAACAACCGATTTTTTTTAAGAGAAAGACTCGGTTGACCTGTGCCTCTTCTTTTTGCATTTTGCCTTTGTCTTTCTTTCTTCTTTCTGTTTAGACTCATGAGTAGCATCGACAGATTAGGTGAAGCCGACATATTAGGACCATGAAAAAAAACTCACCTTGTGATGTAGAATAGAAAAGTAAAAGGGATTTGAGTGTCTGATGATTTATCTCTGGACTCTGATATACTGGGGTGGAAAACCCTTTACTTTTCTAAGCTTCCTGTCTTGTTCATTGTTGTACGCCTACTACAGTACAGACACAAGGTAGAAACAATGACTGTGGAATGAGCAAATGAATGAAAGGAAAAGGAGGATGTGACAATCCCCAAGAGCAGAGGACATGAGCTTCCTTCAAGGCTAAATCTCTTCATTCCTTCTAAAGGCTTGAAGTTATAAAGGTTCTCTGCATATCCAAGTACAAATATATGGATGTGAATATCCAAATTCCTCACTGATCATTCATCCAATTTACAACCCTAAAACCTTGGTCAAAATGAAGACATTCTATAGGAAAGGAAACAAGTTGGATCGTCAAGATGAATGCTCAAATTAGTTTATCAGGTAATCTATTTATGATTTGCTTCCCTGTGCCTTGGGGGAATAGGACCAGGACTACAGATAAATGTCCGTGGGGGAAAGGAAGCAAATTGGAGATAATGAGAAGAAGATGACAAAACACAGCCCGTAATTCAAGAAGCGCTCCTGTCCCAATCTCTGCATTGGCCATAAACAGAGAGAGTCTTTATGCCACACAGGACAGCTCTCCAAGGATCCTTGGGTATAGTTTTTATCTTTTTTACATTTGAAACATTTGCTTTACTGGCACAGCTACCAGAGGAGTGATATCATTTTTACTAACTGAAATACAGCTTTACAACTACATTAAAAACTGCTACAGGACAGTGATTCAGAGTAGTGGCTGGAAGTGCTGGTGGCAATGAAAATGATCTTCTGTTGTAACTGCCAAACTAAAGTACGATCCATGGAAATAACAATGACTGGCTGCCATATAGTGACTTCATATTTTACCATCTTTACTGTGCATAATACTAAGTATGGGAGGAATAAAAATAGTAAAACATTATCTTCTGAGGGATGTTACTTAGCGTGTGACTTTAATTAAGGAAAAAATTCAAAATTAAGTATCACAAAGTGAATTCTTAACATCTAAGAAACAAAAAGTGAATACTTACTGGACTTCCTTTCCAACACAGGTCACTGAAAAGACATGCATAACAAGGAGACAGAATGCACAGAGAAAAGAGACAGATAGAGAGCTTGCTAGCCCTTGAATAGTAAGCCAAGTTTTTAAAAATTCAAAATACACAGAGTAAAGAATATTCTGATCCAAGAGCTCAAAAGTACAATGTAATGAAAAATAAATCAGAAGGTTGACAGGGGGACATATCACCACTTTAGATGTCATGCATGAGCCAACGCAAATAAAATATAGGTTAATTGGGATTACAATTCTTTCAAAAATACTTGTGCTTGGATTTAATACATGAAGAATTTCTGAAGTTGGATAATTAAATTAAAATGATAAGTTAGGTCTCTTTTATTTGCTCTTTTTAAATGAAAGGAATTTCATGAATTCATTTCCTGAATAGCTACAGCAGTTATCTTGCCGTGTTAAATGCTGTGATCCATGACTCAGAAAAGACATGTAGAAACGTGGACCTCTCTTAACAATGGAAGCACTGTTAGTAGGAAAAGGGACAGGCTGAGACAAGACAAGCTGAATATGGCATTTCTCTAGGTATTTTTTTTTTTTGAGGAAAATAAATGATTCGGATTGATTGAGCCAAAGAGATTGAAAATGTACTGAAAGACAAATGGAAGACCAAATAAGAATGTGATAAACGCTTGTCCTTTGTTTGGGATGACAAAACATGTCTTCCATATGAAAAAATGCAGCTCACAGTCTGGCCTCACCACGCTGCACTAGGTGCTAAAGACAGCGGAGAAGCCAACTCTAGAACTCTCTCCTGTGCTTTGCCCAGAAAGCCCTTGAAAAGAATGAGTAAAACACCCCGAGGCCTGGGTAGCAGATGTGAAGGCACATTCCCATCACAAGAAAGACAAGAGAAGAAAGTCTTCCTAAAATTTGTTTGCGAAATATTTCTATCTTTCCACCCTAAATATGCATGGTTTATATTGACTTCAAAGGGGAATCTCTACCGCTAAAGATAATATTGACTGAGTCATTTGCAATTTAACAATTGACAAATTGCCTTCATATGCATTGCCAGGTCTTGGGCTCGACATGAGATGTATCTGGATGGGCATAATATATTGAAAGACCTGATTCAGGAAGCATCGCAGCCTAAGAAATGTGCTTTTATTTTTTCAACAGAAACTCCAGTGAGAGTTTGATGATGCACACATTGCAAGTTTCTAATTCTAGCATGGAAAAAGGTCCTATTGCCACTCTCAGTGAGTCGCCTCAAACAGACATTGGACACGCATTCAGGGACTGAAGGAGTAAAAAGGATTTACCAGATAAATGTTCTCTGCCTTCAAGGAACAAGCTGCCTTCTCCTACTTCCTCAAACTTGCCCCAGGTTTATTCTCAGCTCAAAGGGCAAGTTCCAGGCTCCTCTTATTGGACGCCAGGCCTCATTTCTATCTGCCTGGTTGGAAAGTTAAGAAAAATAAGGCCGGGTAGCGGTTCTGGGGCAGAAGGGTGGCTGAAGCAATTTCTACTCCCTTCCCGTCATCATCTTCCCCAAGGAGAGCCACAAGCCCATAAAAAGATGAGGCCAGGTGGTTTCAGACTGGGCATAAATCTTAACCAAGGGGGCAGGGACAGCAGAAGGATCGTGATGATTAGTCTTGTCTATGAGGCATCTCCAGCTTCCGTGAGCCACAGTTGGTCATTCCCTGGTAATGACTGACTCAGGACTTCATATCTCCTTTTATTACAACACTTAATGAGTTAAAGTAAAATGATTTATTTGCACATTCATCTTTTTGTTCTCCTGTGGCCTGTTACATTAGGAGTTTTCCACAGTGCAGCTAGTGTCTTATAGAGACTCTGTCTTTTCTCACCCAGCCCTTTCCCCTTACCCCCAAACCTGTGAGGCCCTAGTAAGTGCTTTGGCACTTACTAGGCAGCAGAAAAACTAACCCTTGGAAAATAAATAAATGAATGACTTGCAGCTCTGAGTCAACATGTTAAATGGAGAAAAGTTTCCAAAAATCACCCTGTCATATTTTTGTTCCCATATATTGGAATATATTAACTTCAAAGTCAGAAAATATATGGAACATGTCAAAGGCTTGTGTGTACATATGTAAGCATTTCTTCCCAGTATCAAGTTATTTTGAGTCTCAATATGCCAATGGCATTCTTCTGAACAGAATGAAACACTATATTTCTGCTTATGAAATAGCTTCCTCTGAATATTTGAGAAGATCGATGTTCTGCAAAATGTGTGAGCAACAGGAGTCCAAACCAAGATCAGGCCCTGGAGCTGAGATCCAGAATGCAGCAACATGCAGCTAGGGATCGAAGAAACCAACAAAACAGGAGAATCTCAAGGCTAAAAAGGGAAAGAAGAGGGACCCAGGATTGGTTTATGGCCAAAGCATGCTCATCCAGGGAAGTGAGCGCCTGAGTGTTTGGGGCTGTCCCTTTGCTTGCAAAATAGGAGAGTTACCCTCACCATTGCTTAAGGAAATTGTTGCCCTCGCCATCCAAAAAGAAGATGTACTACATCTGGGGACCAAGTTCTGGGGACTTGGGGCCTAGAGAAACATGATAGAGAGGTGGTGTTGCTCAGAGGAGAAGCCAGAATCCACCCGCAGGGCAGGGAGCCTGGGATGGGCTGGGAAGCCTGCGGAGGGCTGGGATCCTAGTGATGCACCCACACTACATTCCGTGGGAAGTGAACACAGAAAAAGACAACACCCGAAACTCCCTGGTGAGTGGATTTCCGAATCTGTGTTCACCCTACTTCTTCTAAATTCCATCCATTTTAACGTTAACAACTGTCACATCAACAGATGACCACATTTCACCTTAAAAATCTGTTACGAAGACCCCTTTTTGGGGAACCACTGGGGAAGGAAAGTGGCCACCAGCCTGCTCTTTCCCAGCTGTGGTTTTGGTGCTGCTCCTCTGAGGGATAAGTCAGACAACAGCAGCGGTGGGAATAAGGGAGGGGCTTCCTGAGAGCAATTCACAGAGGAGATTCTAGAAAATTCCAAGCCTGGTACAGAAGACAAGAAGAATGCTTATGGAGTAGAGGTGGCCCTGCACATGGAGTAACACCACCCAGGCCCAAGGAGCACACGCGGTTTTACCAGAGACGGTGCTGATGGGCACGTGAGGGAGAGTCTGGGAGTCTCCTGCAACTGCCTGTGTGTCCATCAAAAAGGACCAAGGTGGGTGGGCGAGCAACGCGTGTGGGAGAATCCTGGCCCCTCGCCATTTGAGGGGCTCAACTGTAAATCAATAGTCATTCGCCTGGTCTGAGTCGCAGTATTAAACACGCTCTATTTTGTTAGAAAAATAAAATATTTTAAATCCGAAGTTTCTCATAATAATATATGCCCATGTGGACAAAAACGCATTTTGCTCACTTTGGGAGAGAGGAACTTATAAACTGTTTCACATGAAATAAACCTACCAGCAAAGGCGTGGTGAAGTGCTCAGTCTTCAATAAGACGGTTCTGGCATTTAATTCCGAACCCCCTTAGCAGGGATCAGAGCGCCTTGTTAATTCCAGTCTGTCTAAGTCTGATTCATCTCCAGAGAACGCTAATGGCTGTATTTTTATATCTTATTTGCCTCCTGCTGAAAACTGTCTTCTAATCCTCTTTGAAGAATCTTCTTTTTCTAATCAACCTCTAGAGGAATTTATTGTCTGAACAGAGGTGTTCTTGTTTTGATTTGTACAAATCACTGCAAAATATCAGCAACTGCTTGGCTGATGATTTCACGTGCACCAGTTTGTCCGGAGATAACGAATACCATTCACCCGATGTTCCAAAGGCATGGACACGTTCTGCTGTGGCATTTACACGTGCACTTAATCTTCGGTCTTCTTTAAAGATGAGGGAAGTCATTTCATTTTCTATGTGTTTACCTACGGTATTTTAGGTGCTTTAATACTGGAGAGATAGCACACTTGTGTCCACCATTTTTCCTCATTCTGTAGGCTAATATGTAGTCCCTTTGAATCTTTGTTGTTGTTACTGTAGTAGTTTCCATTATAACTTTATTTTTATCTTTTATTGAATTGATTGAGTGACATTGGTTCACAAAACCATACAGGTTTCAAGTGTACAATTCCATAACATAGCATCTGCACCCTGCATTGGGCACCCACCACCCCGACCAAGGTCTCTTTCTGTCCCCTTCTATTCTCCGTTTCCATTCTGAATCTTAAGCAGTATAAATAACACGAACTATGAAATAAAAAATAAAATTT
>VMDR010024795.1:0-14819 GCA_007922815.1 Macrotus californicus | reverse complement strand
ACCTTTAACTGTCTTAATAAACTAATGTTGAGAATAGGTATCTTACATAGGTATAAAAATTTGGAGAAAATACTGGGCAACCTTCTGAAGATGAAAATAGGGTTTCTCCCGGAAGTTTTTTTCCCCATATCTCCCACACCTTTTCATAAAGGAGAACAATTTGAATTGTGCCTGTTATTTAGAATAGTGACTAATAAATTAGCCAGTCACATACTACATATAATCCAGCTTTCTATGGGAAACAAAATTATAAAACTATCCTTTTTGTATTTGGCTGTAATACATATTAAGGCCATATGATGTAGTCTATAAGCACTGTGTCAAGCATTTGCATTTGTGATTTTAATTAGTCTTCACAAAAGCTGAAGAAGTATGAATGACTCTCCCCATGTTACAGATGAGTAAACTGAAGGGCAGAGAGAATAAGTAACGTGATGGTTTGAACTCAGGGGTATGTGATCTCCGGAGCCAGTCACCTCCACTACTGCACATACTGTCCCTGCTTACTGCTATGGCTTTACGTCCCATGATTCCTAGGTGTTAACAAAAGAGGAGAGAGCACAAAGATTTTTGTCCCCAGCCACTCCAGCTGTTACCGTGAGCAGGAAGCAGGGGTTCAAGGGTCTTCTGGCCTCTGGTTTTCCAAGCGCCCACTTCCTGACCAGATCTCAAAGGCTCAGAGTTGGAGATGCATATGTCCAATTTACATATGTGTTTACTCTGTTCCCCTTCCCAAAGGGACTAGGCAGTTTGAAGAGAAAAAGCACAGAAATAATAAAACCAAACATACAAATCCAAGATTCAAAAGATCTAATGGATTTGGGAGAAATTCATTAGTAAGCCAAATTAAAAGAGGACTTTTGAAACTCTAAATAGCTCTGAGCTTCCAGGCAGCCAAGGGAGGCAAAGAAGGCAAAGTAGTGTATAAAGATTCCTGGAGGAACACTGGATGGGTGATGGGAGAGCCGCAGAGTCAGGACTTTGAAATACGGCTTTTGACATTTACTGAAGATCTGGTTGCAGGAAGAAATGAAAGGACCACTGGCCAGAGCTCAGGGAGCTCAGCCTTAACACATCGATTGCAGGAGTTCTCTATTATACCGGAGCCCAGGTGACCCGTGCCAGCCAGAAAGGTCCCCCATGTTTCCTCCCTGGACCTGCTTTGTGATGCCCAGCTGAGGGAGGCTTACCCTCACAAGTAAAGATATTTGGAAGGCCATTTGAAATACAAAACTGAGAAGAGGTCAAACTTGTATTTGAATGCAAAGGGAATCAGTATTTGCTCAGAAGAATGAAGGTAAAATGACACTAGAGGTCAATGAGGGGCCATGGTGTATGTTCCGAGGGGCACACAAGACCCTTCTATTAGCTGAATTCTTTATGTTTAGAGTACAAGGCATAAAGTTCTCTTGAATGTGGGTGAGCTGGAACATACCTATTTAAAAAAGGTGAAGGGATTGAGGAGTCCAGATTGGCAGTTATAAAATAGCCATGGGAATGTAAAATACAGCATAGGGAATATAGTCAATAATATTGTAATAAGTATGTGTGGAGCCAGGTGTGTACTAGATTTATTGCGGTGCTCACTTGATAAGTTATATGATGCCTAATCACTGGGGTGTACACCTAAAACCAATAGAATATTATACCCCAGCTGTAATTTTAAAACAAAAACACTGTATTAAATAAATAAACAAAACATAGAAACGGAGTCAGTGACCTTAAGAACTTCTGGGGGTCATTTTTTGTTTCACAAAGAGAGGAAGTGTTTCACAAAGTAAATAATCATCTCATATAGTTAGAAACATTCAGATTTTCCCACACTTAATTTGCTTAAAACGAAGGACTCTGAACGCACGCGTCTGCCCATGCGTCATGGCACCTGCTGCTCGTTCAGACACAACCACCCCTACGCCCTCCTCTACAGAAGCTCAAGAGCAGCCAAGGGGGTGATCGTGCTGATTGCAGGTGGGTTCGATGAGATAATCTATGCCAAAGAGCTCTCGTAAATTGTGCGGTGCTTTGTGTGAGCCAATGTTGTATTGAAGTGAGCGCTAAATACCCACAGGCTAGCGGTTTCCATGTGCACCTGCACAGTAGACTCCCGACAGAGAGTGCAAAATTCCTAGGGGGTGAACAGTTCATTGGTCTGGGATGCCACCTGGACTTTGGCATGTTTAAAAGCTCCCCAAGTGATGAGGCTGTGCAAGCGAGTGGCTCAGTTGGTGGCGCGTTGTCCTGCAAACCAAAAGGTCACTGTTTCCACTCTGGGTTAGCGCACACGCCTGGGTGGCAGGTTTAGTCCCCAGCTAGAGTGCGTATGAGAGGCAGCAGATCCATATTTCTCTGTCATATGGATGTTTCTCTCCCTCTCTTTCTCCCTCCCTCTCTCATTCTCTAAAAATGAATACATAAAATAAAAAAAAACCCCACCCCACTGCTGTAGTCCATTCTGTCTCCTGCTTCAAGCAAACCTGTCGTTTGTCCCTTCTGCACAGATGATGGTAACAATGGCAACGGTGCATAGATAATGCATGATACTTGCCCTCCTAGGACCTCTTAGGAGAGAGCCTGACGCGGTGACAACACACTGACAGCAGAGCTCAGCACCCGTTTTGTCTGAGGTCTGTTTTCTTTCACGTCCTCATGGGCGTCATATAGCAGATCTTGAAACTTGTGACTTCAAGACCACATTTCACTTTTCCATCAAATATTTTCAAACACATGCAGAAGGCATTTTAAAACAACTCCCAGTTTAAGGATCAGATCATTGTATCTTGCTCAAATATCGGCATGTTCAAAAGAAAAGGCGTGGTCTTAATTTTGCCACTAGATGGCAGGAACTTGTACATCAAACTGAACGTAAACCAAATCAAAGCATTCTGATGATACAAATAAATGGCCCAGAGGTGAGGGCTGGACTGGCTTAGGTAGTGTTTTAAGGGAAGTGCAGTTTGATCTTTGATGCTCCTGGAGCCTCTGTTTCTTCTCCCCAGTAGTCTTGAGCACCGGGCCCTCTCAAATCCTATGCCTTCTCCCAAACCTTTGGGTGGCCCTGTTCCCACCAGGTATGGCGGCCCCCTCCTTCATGTGTGTCTCCCTGTTCTGCTGTGCCCACCATGAGCTCCATCTCTACTGGTGATCAGGAAGGGCTGGGAGAGCATACTAAAGGGCAGACCATGTGCATGATGCCAATCCCAGACCAGTTTATGAAAGACCCGAACAGTGAGTTTTGACCTTTTCCCAGTCCGTAGTTTCTTGCCAGCAGCAACACCCCAGGTAGAATGAGTGAGGAAACATGGGTGCGCTGCTATAGGATTTGGGGCCCATGTTAATCTGATGAGTGGAGGAAGCCACAGGCCTGTGGGGCCCTCGTGATGAGGTGCGCAGGCGTGGGTGCTTTAGCTGGGCTTGTGGATTGTCTGTCTCTAGGTTGAAACTATGACAGGTTTATAAGAGGAAGATATTTGGATCCATTCTAAATTATTGCTTGTTCGTGCTTGCAGGGGAATATGGCTTTTTCTGCCTCAGTGTTGTTCAGCCTCGGGTCAGGTAGGCCCTCTCCTGAAATCTGAGTCCTTGAGGAGACGATGCCCTTTTTAGATTATCAACTAAAATCCCTACCCCTTGATTTTCAGCCCTGAAATAATAGACTGAAACTGCCCTTCTACAGCAACGTTTTTGATAGTCAGGTGGGACAAACAATACCTGGAAGACACCTCTGTGGCTCACCCCACTTTCCAAGGGAGCAAAGATGTAAGTGATAACAATGGGATGTGGCTTTGTAAACATCTTGGCTACAAACCTCCTCTTTAGAGACAGGAATGCTGGAGACCACCAACATCCACCTACCCTTTCCCGGGTCCACGGGCACACACATAAAAAGGTATTTGGAAGTTGGAAAAAAGTTTGAGCATGTTAATGGAAAATGCATGAAAAGTATTGTTTTAGAATAAATTCACTGTATGTTTCCTGATTTTTCAGATACCGGTAAGTTTCCCAGTTGCTTTCGTAGTTAGGTGCGGGCATATCACTGAATTCCTAGAAAGTGACAGGAAACCTCACGGACTCCTCCATGGCCTTCCTCACTTCCTGCTGGCTGGATGGATGGCGATAGAGTGTGCCTGAAAGCCAAACCCTGAAAGATGGCAGAGCTGTGATTCGCCTGGGTCCCTGAATGACGATATGGAGCAGAGCTTCACTTGCCTCTCCCCACTAACCTTGTACGCTGTGCCTTGTATGTCCTATGTCTTCAAAGTGTTATGTGAATCGGAAAGTTCTTTGTGAGCCATTACATTTTTGGATCTACCTGTTCCAGCAGTTTAGCATATAACAAAGCATGTGGATGATTTGTACTTGAACTCTTGATCTTAGGCAGCTTAGATCTTACTTTGGGAAGATTATAGGTCCCCAATCAGCAAATACACGGGTTGATGAAATAACAGACAAGCTAGAGTAATACTGTAAAATGCAAAGCAATTGAAAATCACACCCAAGGCAACATTGTGGACTCGAATCTTCTTGAAAAGTATGGGAATTTCAGCTCTGTGTGAGCTGTATAGTTCACAGATGTCATTACGGAATGTTGAATCGGAAGTCTTTTTTTTAAAAAGAGAAATAATTGATCAGTTGCCTTTCACATGCCCCGACCTGGGGACCTGGCCTACAACCTAGGCATGTATCTTGGCAAGGAACTGAACCTGCAGCCTTCTGGTTCTTAGTCCAATCCTCCATCCACTGAGTCACACCAGCCAGGGCTGAATTGCAACTCTTGGTGAACCCTAGTAACATGCTAATTTAATTTGTGAATACCTTACCTTAGGGACTTTTCATGACTCACCTAATGGAGCCCGTTGAAATACAATGCTAGATTGGAGGGAGCTAGCAGCGTGGCGGTGGGCATGGATCTGAGAGGGGAATCAATGGCCTGGAGAGTATCCCCAATTTCCCATGGCCCCCGGACCTTGGACAAGCTAGTTCACCTCCCTGAACCTGCCTTCTCACCTGTAAATCAATGCAACTGCAGGTGATCTCTTCCAGCACTCACATCTTATGATTCTATAGTCACTAACGTTTGGTTTTTACTTCATTCATTTACTTATTTTTTATCAGTTAAACACTGATGGTTTAAAACAGGGGTTGGCCAACTTTTCCTGTAAAGGGCCAGCTAGTACATATTTAAGCCTTTGTGGGCCACGGGGACTCTGTCCCAACTGCTTAAATCTGCCCTTGTAGTGGGAAAGCAGCCAGAAAATGTGCCAATAAAACCTCATTTTCAAGAATAGGCCGCTGGCTCTGCTGACGCCTGCTTTTAAAGACCACATCTTCTCCTGCAAGGGCCTGCAATGGTTAGTAACAATAGTGTCCCATACTGCACACTGCTCCCTGCAAATCCCTGTCTCCTACGGCCCCAGTTTTCCTCCCTAGATATGCCTTTCAACACTTCCCTTTTTTCTTAATTAACCTCCATATCTCTCAACAATGTGACACAGAACAATTTCTGTCCAAGAAGCTTGCACTGATTCAACAAGCCCTTTTGGTGATTCACATGTTAAATTTGGAGACCCCGGCCCTGGCCGGTGTGGCTCAGTTGGTTGGAACATTGTCCTGTAACTGAAAGGTTGTGAGTTTGATCCCCGGTCCAGGCACGTATGATCCCCAGTCAGGACACATACAAGGGGCAACCAATCGATGCTTGTCTCTCACTTCAATGCTTCTCTGTCACATCGATGTCTTTCTCTCTCCCTTCCTCTCTCTCTAAAAAGCAATGGAAAATGTCCTCGGGGGAGGATAAAACAATAATAAAGTTTGAGACCCTGGGTTCAGAGGATTTTCTCTGTTATTTAGAATATAAGAAGAATGTGATTTAAAAATACATTTGCTTTGTCTTAAGCTCGGTCTTCCTGTTCTCAGCCTCACCTTTATCACCAGTTCAAAATTTGCCTGGAACCACATCTTTTTCTTTTCTTTTCTCTTTTTGGACTCACTCCCTCACTGGCAGGGTGTGGGGTGGTGGTTGGTGTGGGGGGGCTGTCTTCCAGTGGCTTCCTGAAAAATGGGGCATATGAAGTACATTTTTGTGGTTCTTCAAGTCTCTAAATATCTTTAGCATACATTTACACTTAACTTCAACTTGGCTGGCTGGAGAATTCTTGATTCGAAATCATTTTGCCTCAACATTTCAAAGGCTTTGTTCTATATACTTCTAGCTTTTATCGTTCTGTTGAGAGAGTCAAAGTATTTCAGTCCCTGCTCTTTCGTATCAGCTTGTTTCTCTCTGCTTTCCCTCTCTGGAAGTTTCTATGGACTTCTCTTTGACCCTAGTGTGACAATTTCACATGTTTCAGGTGGCATTTTGCGCTTAAATTCAGACTCGCAAATCCATCAAAATGGTGGTCTTCATAAAGCTAGAATATTCTTAGAGGCGACACCAGGGTTCTTGTGTGGACCAAGCTATGAGAAGGAAACAGAGGTTTCAAATGATTTTTGGCCCAAAAAGCATCTCGTCCGTTCTGTTGGGCAGGAATTTTAGGGTCTTACGTATTCTTAAAAGATCCCAAGCTCTTGGCTGAGAAAATTACCACACCTCCTATTATGTGCCCCACTATTTCCCATGATTTTCATAAAGTGAATTAATCCCTGTACCTGGAAATAAAGCCTGACTCTTTTTCTTTTTTAATCCTTACCAAAGGACATTTTTTCATTGCTTTTAGATAGGGCGGAAGGGAGAGAGAAATATCGATTGGTTGCCTCTTGTAGGTTCCCCAACCGGGGGATCAAATCTGCAACCTGGGTATATGTGCCTTGACTGGGAATTGAACCCGTGACCTTTTGGTTTATAGGACCATGCTCCAACCAACTGAGCCACACCAACTTGGGCAAAACCTGAATCTCACTCTTTCTCAGATCCATGTGTATTCTACTACTCCTTCCCTCTCAGATCTCACATCCAAAGCATGTAATGAACTTAAAACCATTTTTGTAATGCCCATCTATACAGTGACTCAGAGTAGTGGTGCTCAAAGTATGGACCCTGGACCAGCAGCATCATCACCAGGGAAAGTGTTAGAAATGCAAATTCCTGGGCCCCACCCAGACCCAGGGAATCAGAAACCCTGGGGATAGAGACCAGAGTCTTAACAAGCTCCGCAGGACACAGTGTTGCACACTCAGGTTTCAGAAGTCCTGTCTGCTAACACTCCAGAATAAATTGACTGCTATTTTAGCACCTGGTGCAGGTTCTGACATATTGGAGATAATCAATTTTTCAGAGAGGGAACCTAAGAAAGACTCATTTAAGACACATACTATTGGGAGAGACAGCCTAATGGGCATGGTCTATCTTTAATCTTTACAAAGGATCAATAGAAGAATCCATCATGCAGACAGCCAATGACTCTTGCATAACTGTAGTTAAAGGCATCACGTGGACTTTGTAACCAAGTGTCCTCTATTCATTACCCTGCTGTGATAAATGCACTTACTTTTGGAAAAAGTTTGTGTGTGAAGAGGAGTGAAAAAAAATACAGAAGCCAAGATTGGTGTTTTTGCCTTCACTATCAGGAAGCTTAGAGCTCGAGGATCATTTTCTTTTCCCTTTGTCCTCTGCCTACGGGTGTCTTTGTTCTCTAATTACCCCATTGTACTCTTTGTTCTGGTCAAGGGAGCAGCCTCAAAGCTTTGGAAACAGACAGGTATAGATTTTAGATAAGAAGGTGCTAGGAGGGCTGCACGCAGCCCCACGTCATGCTCGTCAGGGGCGGCTAGCCGAAGCCAGGCTGGAGAAGTGACCTTTGATTACTCAGCCTTGCAATAAACATGGCCAAAAATGCAATGCGCAGGCTCCTTATCAGTGGCTTGCACCTGAGAGCTGGACAGCTTGGGTAGGACTCTAGAACATTGGGTAAGATAGGGGTGCAAATTAGGGAGCATGAAAAACCCCGAGGGAATGGCAAACCTGAACTTCTGGGAAGTGTGATCAGCTGCATGACTTGGGGGACTTTAAAGCCTAGCGAAGTGCGTCGGTCCCATTGGAAATGTGCCTGGGTTCCTTCTGTGGGTAGATTTCTGATGGATCTTTCATATCCTGCAGCCACATTGAAGAAACTTGTATCGTTGGCCTGGGATCTTTCCAGCAATTGTATCCTTGTCCTGTTGTGACAAGCAAGCAGTAGTTTAAAAGTGACTGAGATGTGGCTTTAAAACATGCCTGGAAATTCTTTGCCTTGGCTCCCATCAAGAGCCATTGAATAGAGGCGGGCCTCTGTCACTCACTTCTCATGAGAATGCAACAGGAGGTGATGCCTCATGACTTCTGGGGCTAGGTCATAAAAGGTGACATGATTTCTACCTGGCTCTCTCCTTGGATTGCACACTCTTGGAAGGTGTCACTGGTCAAGCTACTATGAAGCAGTCACAGGAAGGAGACGTTGTAGAAAGACCGCAGAAATAAAGTGATGCTTGTTCAGCTGCTCCAGGCTCCAGCATCTGCCTCTTCCCAGTGCCCGCAGCAGACAT
Source organism: Macrotus californicus (assembly GCA_007922815.1). Classification (NCBI taxonomy): domain Eukaryota; kingdom Metazoa; phylum Chordata; class Mammalia; order Chiroptera; family Phyllostomidae; genus Macrotus; species Macrotus californicus. The sequence continues at coordinate 6,302 of VMDR010024795.1, read as the reverse complement.
GGGAGTGAGGAAGCCATTGAGGCAACTCCAGCCTCAGCCACTGGCTGACTGCAGTCACATGAGAAACCCTGAGCCAGGATCACCCAGCAGAGCCCAGTCAGCCCCCCAAACCATGAGAGATTGTAATAATAAGTGCACGCTGATCAAAGGCACAAAGGTTGGGTGGTCTGTTACGCAGTGCAAGTGCGACATGAGTGAGACACTTTGTCCCTTGGCTCCTGTGAGATCAGACTCCCCGGGTTCTCCTACTCTGTGGCTCCTCTTCCAGACTCCTCCATGGCGCTTCCTCCTCTGACAGTCTCCCCATAGCTTGCTTCCTCAGGCTCTGGTCCTCTTTGCTTTCTACTCTTTACCTTTTTCTTCGGAAAATTCCCATGACTCACATGACCTCCATTAGGGTACAGGGTGGTGGCAAATTCTGCTAGACCCAACCCACCAGCCATCAGTGCTGCTGATACAACAGCGACCAGTTCAGGTCACTGGTGGCAACCCTTGATGTCAAGGAGGGTGGGCTCCTACCCCAGAACCAGGAACTGAACAGGATTAGTCTAAATCACATGAGGATCTCATCCTGTTGGCTTTGGGGGTAAGCTTTTCTTCCAGTTTGGGCTAATGAGCTGAAAAGGGCAGTCTCCCTTTCTGTATAAATAAATTACAAAAACCTAAAAGCCTTAGTAGGGAACACCTTTTTAAAGGCCACCACCCTTTCCCACTTCTTCCTCCTTGAAACATTCCCATTGTGTCTGGAGCCTGAGTGACATCTCAGCCCCTAAAGCAAACAGCCAACATGCTCAGCATGGGGAAAGCCACCAGGTCGAAAGCACTTTGTTTCTTGCCACCATTATCACCCCTAATTTCCCTCTTCCCACTGCTTCCCTGTCTTGTTTGCTGTGGGAGAAAAATAGACAATGTATGGATGCTTCAGGACTCTGCCTAAATTTCCTTGGATACACTTGACTGGTTCCAAGGGCTACTGCTCCCATTTTGGTGCATGTGGCCTCTAACTATTCACACCCGTGACCTCTTCTTGAAGTCTACGGCTAAGGCTACTGGAGCCACGGTAGCTTGACCACAAGAGATGTCCCAGCATACACACGTCTCGGGCAGTCACAGCTAATGACTGATGACAGAAGCAGGAGTCTGAGGGCCCAGCTGCTTTCCCTCAAAGTGGAACAAACTCCAAGGTGAAATGCCTGCCCCGGAACTCCCCCAAGATCACACAGCAGCTAAGTGACTGGATTGAGAATTGGAGCCCAGGAAGCCTGTCCCCCAAGTCAGCACTTGGTTCTTCCTGAACTCTTGATTACAGACAACATATTGAAATATCAGAAACCCAAGAATAAAAGGACTCAGACTGGTCAGTATCAAATTCAGGTTTTCATATGCCTTATCGCCTTCTAGTTATTCTCAAGATGTACATGCAATTTTTATATATTTGCAATAAATAAATACCTTGTAGCGTTTGATGTTTGATAAACATTGTACATCTTACAACATGTACTTTCTCCCATCTGCTGGTCTTCTACCACAATCCTTGACTCTGGAAACCTTCCTTTTCCTGACCTTCCTCTGCCTCTCACAAAGACAACTCATTTTAGGAATGGCAGAATGCTGTGAGCCTGCGAACACTGGAATTTCAGTTTTGGCTCTGCTACTTCTGGGCTGTGTAATCTCAAGCAATTTACTTCATTCCTTTGTGCCTTAGTTTCCTCATCTGTAATATTGGGGTCATCAAGAAAGTATTTACCTCATAGGGCTGTTGTGAGGCCGAAATGAGTATTATCTATACTGCTGATGCAAGAGTATCTGGAATATAGGAAGTGCTCAGTACGCTCACTGTTTCTATATTACCTATTGCTGTGTGTATTTCGCAGACAGATTGATTGGGACCTGGGCTATTGGGTTCTTCAACTGTAGTTCTTTTCTTTTACACTTTATTTATTTACTTTTAGAGAGAGGGGAAAGGAAGGGGAAAGAGAGGGAGAGAAACATCAATGTGTGGTTGCCTCTCGTGCGCCCCCTACTGGGGACCTGGCCCAAAACCCAGGCATATGCCCTGATTGGGAATCAAACTGGAGATCTTTCTGTTCACAGGCCGACATTCAATCCAAGCCACACCAGCCAGGGCTCTTTTTTCTTTTTTTGTTGTTCTTTTCTGTTACTGGATTATGGATGTTATTTCATGTCCTTCTCATTTTTAATGTTGTTTATGATAACTTTGATGCTTGCCTGATTCTTTGCCTTTGAAAAGTAATGTGTCATTTGACACTGAACAATGTTTATACAATTTTCTCTGTACCTCTGGAACCTAGAACGTCATCAACATGTAGCTAAGCAAGGGCCTTTGATTTCTTATTAATCCTATCTGGACTCCATGGGCCCTTTCAATCAGACTTCCTTTGCAGACTTGTCTTTCTTCAGACCAGGAAAATCATCCTTCTATCGTTTCTTTAACTATTCACCTCCCTTTTGTTCTAGAACTCCTCTGACTCACATATGAGGTTTCCCCAATCTCTTGTCTTCGTGTATCTTATCTTATTCCTCATAAATTCTGCTTTGATGTCTTTTCTCCGGAATGCTTTCATCTGCTCAAACTGAAATTCTATGCCCATGAAACAATCCCCTCCACGTCCAGCCCCATTCTCCTTTCTGTCTCTATGGATTTGACTCCTCTTGATACTTCTTCACATTAGGTGGAATCATACAGTATTTGTCCTTTTGGGTCTGGCTTATTTGACTTAGTGTAATATCCTCGAGGTTCAGTCGTGTTGTAGCATCTGTCACGTTTCCCTCCTTATTTAGGTAGAACGACGCTCCATTGTGTGGATAGAATGCACATACGTTGCTCTCCCTAATGTGGGTGGGCCTCATTCAATCAGGTAGCACCTGCTTGTCCATTCATTTGTCAATGAACAGCTGTGTTGTTCCCACCATTGGGCTATTGTGAATAATACTGCTTTGAACATTGGTGTATATATATATATATATCTGCCTTCATTTATTTTGATTACATACCCAGAAGTGGAATTGCTGGATTATATGGTAGCTCTATGTTTAATTTTTTGAGGCATCCCATACTGTTTTCCATAGTAGCTGTACCAATTTATGTTCCCATCATCAATGCAGAATGATTCCAATTTGTCCTCATCCTTATTAACACTTGATATCTTCTATTTTGTTTCATTTTTAATAATAGCCATCATCCTCATGGGTGTGAAGTGGTATCTCATTGTGGTTTTGATTTGGGTTTCCTTAATTGCTTTAATGCACTTTCAAGCTATGGAATTTTATGTATTCAGTGGCTATTTGTGTAAACGTGTAATGAGCAGTGAACAAAACCTACACATTCTTTTAAAACTTGGAAGTCATTTCTTTTCTTTGCTTTTAGTTCCAGAAAGACTTTTTCTAATGCTGAAATGGAATTCCCTTAGGTCTTTTTCATTCTCTTTTCCATTAGAGGTGGTGTGTCTCTTCCGCCTGTTACGGTTCGCTAGAAGCTGCCTGTTCTAAGACTTCTGTGTGCTTTCCCCTCCCCGGTTACTGAGCTCCATTTGCTGAGGGTTCCCCTTATGCGGTCAGCTCTCCACTCCCATGGGGTGAGGTTGACCCCTCAGGTGAGCCGGGGGGAGGGAAAGCCATTGTGCTCAGTTACAGCTGTTTGGTCTTTTTGCCTCTGGTTTCTTTGTTCCCCTCATCTCAGGCACAGGAATATTAGGCTCAGATTCACAGCTAGAGCTGGTTGTGCCTTTGGGAGAAGAGCCAGAGGCTCCCCAAGGTTAATACGCAGAGGCAGATTCATGCCCCAGCAACTTTGGAAGATTTAATTATATTTACTGCCTCTACATTCTTTGTTAGAACATGTTGTCTGCATTCTGGTCCTGATAAAGAAAACTTGTGGGAAATGTTGCCAAAAGCTTGCTCTAAAATGAGCCAAGACCTTCAGGTGATTCAAAACTTTAACCCGTTGTTTATGGGTAAGTTCTCTTTAGTCTCACTTTTTAGTGCGAGACAGCAGCACTTGAACTGTAGCCCCTCATGGGACCGAGAAAGGAGTAAGCCTAACAACGGCAGGAGCAGCCATTAAAAATGGCAGTCGCAGAAGTTTAAATTTGGCACCTGGGGATGGAAGTGATGTAACTGGAAGCAACTCCATTGGAAGGGCTCAGTATATACCTGCAGCGTCCTCTGATGGTTAATTTTATGTATCAACTTGACTGGGACATGGGGTGCCCAGGCATTTGGTCGGACATTATTTTGGGTGTTTCTGTGCAGGTGTGTTGGGGGCTGCATTAACATTTAAGTGGGTAGACTGAGGAAACCAGTTTTCACTCCCTCGTGTGGGTGGGCCTCGTTCAATCAGTTGAAGGCCTGAATAGAACCAAAGGCTGACCCATCCCCAAGTTAAAAGAGAATTCTCCTTCCTGATGGTCTTCAAACTAGAACATGGACTCTTTCTGCCTGCTGGCCTTTGAATTTGGACATTGGCTCTTCCTGGTTCTACAGCATTAAAAATGTCATTTTAAACATAAATATAGAGAGAAAATGGGATGGGTGTTGGGAGAGGGAGGACTCCAGGTCTCTGGCTGACAACACTGTCTTGTCTCTTCATTAGACCAGTGGGTCTGAAACCTGGCTGAAGTGAGAAGCTTGGGCCTGTGTTGTAGGTTTTTTAAAAAAATAGTTTTGTAGGTGGTTATGATGTTGAGTCACTTTGGAAAACTACTGGACCAGATTAGGCTGGTTTCTGTTGTCTTTTATGAATGATCACAGCTTAATAGGAATGAAAACTAAAGTGTATTATTTTTAGGAAGGTTAAAAATAAAACCAGGAACAAATGCTGACCCGTGCCAAAAAGATTCAAGAAAGAATAATTTCATGAAAAATACAGTTTTTCTTACATTGAGTTTTCTTTTCCTTTATTCTGGATTTAGTATCAAATATCTCTTAAATTTTAGTGAGATCGAGCTTTTCATATGTTCCCAGATGCTCAGGGAAGAGCTGACCATGAATTACATTTCGCTTTTGCTCTTGAGCATGGCGGTGTGTGTGTGAGTATGTTCCAACTTTGAATATCTAGTCATTGCCACAAAAAAATAAGCACCATTTCTATCCATAATTCATAAGGTAGATATAATTAATTTGTATATTTATTATGACAATTTCCTAGCAGACAATAATAGATTGTCTTGGCCTAAAAATAATTCAGTGCATCTCAGCAAATTTCCAACACATAAAGTATCTCCGGGAACAGGTACCTTTTTCTAATTTGCACAAAGATGTCACATGGACTAATGGCAACCTTAGTGGTGACTGGGTTAATTAAGTGGTTGTGCTCCAGCTACTTCTGCTATCAACCTCCTAGCTCTTGCCTCTCGATCATCCCCCAAATACAGCACGCCCTCTAAGGAATGTAGAATGTGGTGACAAGTCCCATTAATTTATTTGACAACCATTTATTGAGGTTCTCCCAAGGAGCCGGCCCACTGTTCTTCTGGGTTGGGCATGCAGTGAGCTGGAAGGCCGAGCTGAAACCCCTACCCAATGCCTTCCTTCCCTGCAGTCATTGATTTCAAGGGAAATAAAGCCAGGACCCCAATAACATTGGCCCTAGGCTTACACGTGATTCCCTCATTTGTTCATCATGACAATCTGGTCACATAGTCCTTATTATCTCCATTTTAATCCTCAGAATGGTTGAGGCTCAGAGTGGTAAAGTGGCTTCTTGAAAAACAGCCTCACTGGTCCCTGGCTGGTGTGGCTCAGTGGGTTGAGCACTGAGCTGAGAACCAAAGGTCGTTGGTTTGATTCCTGGTTAGGGCACGTGCCTGGGTTGTGGGCCAGATCCCCAGTTGGGGCGCATGCAAGAGGCAACTGATTGATGTTTCTCTCCTTCTCCTTCTCCCTCCCTTCCTTTCTCTCTAAAAATAAATAAATAAAATCTTCAAAGAAAAAGAAAAAGAAAAATGGCATTGCTGGGATTTGAACCCAGGTCTCTGGCTCCCAGGACCACAGTTTCAAGGCCCTGACAAGGAATGACTCCCTTTACTGGCTCTGTCAAGTGAGGTATTTGGCTTCTACTCACAGTTGTTGAAGAAGAACTGGTGGTTTTAGCCTTGAACTGCTATTCCCACATAGCCTATGAAAGCCTTGGAGGATTGCAGAAAAATTACTGACCCCTAAATGGAAAAACAAAACTGCAAAGTCAAAATTAGTCCATTATTAAGTGTCCTAATACATGGCTGTGAGGTTTAATATGCCAACTTTATACATTGTTAAATTTGGTAAACAAATTTGGCGCTCAA
>VMDR010024794.1:0-14821 GCA_007922815.1 Macrotus californicus | reverse complement strand
TGGTAATCAGGATGCTCACAGACTTGGTTGAATTTGGTCGCAAATTAGATAAACAAATGAAAGCTACAATAAGGGAAATGAAGGAAAATGTACAGGGAACCAACAGGGATGGGAAGAAAAACGGGACTCAAATCAATGGTGTGGACCAGAAGGAAGAAAAAAACATTCAACCATAATAGAATGAAGAAACAAGAATTCAAAAAAATGAGGAGAGGCTTAGGAACCTCCAGGACATCTTTAAACATTCCAACATCCAAATTATAGGGGTGCCAGAAGGAGAAGACGAAGAGCAAGAAATTGAAAACTTACTTGAACAAATAATGAAGGAGAACTTCTCCAATTTGGCAAAGGAAATAGACTTCCAGGGGGTCCAGGAAGCTCAGAGAGTCCCAAAGAAGTTGGACCCAAGGAGGAACACACCAAGGCACATCATAATTACATTACCCAAGATGAAAGATAAAGAGAGAATCTTAAAAGCAGCAAGAGAAAAGGAGACAGTAAGCTACAAAGGAGTGCCCATCAGACTGTCAGCTGATTTCTCAAAAGAAACCCTGCAGGCGAGAAGGGGCTGGAAGAAGTATTCCAAGTCATGAAAGCCAAGGACCTACATCCAAGATTACTCTATCCAGCAAAGCTATCATTTAGAATGGAAGGGAAGATAAAGTGCTTCCCAGATAAGGGCAAGTTCAAGAAGTTCATCATCACCAAGCCCTTATTATATGAAATGTTCAAGGGACTTATCTAAGAAAAAGAAGATTAAAAATAGGAACAGTAAAATGACAACAAACTACAGTTATTAACAACTGAACGAAAAACAAAAACAAACTAAGCAAACAACTAGAACAGGAACAGAATCACAGAGATGGAGATCACATGGAGGGTTATCATCACGGGAGTGGGTGGGGAGAGAGGGGGACAAGGTACAGGGAATAAGAAGCTAAATGGTAGGTAGAAGATAGACAGGGGGAGGTTAAGAATAGTATAGGAAATGTAGAAGCCAATGAACTCATATATATGACCCATGGAAATGAACTAAAGAGGGACAGTGTGGGGGGGAAGGGGTGTGAATGGCGGAGGGGAGGGGTGGGGAGATGGGAAAACTGTAATAGCATTATCAATGAAATATATTAAAAAAAGAAAAGAAAGGGAAACTTAATTTAAACCCCATAATTATATTAATCACAAAACTGCTCAAGCATTCTAACAGCCAAATTAGTATCTCTTAATAGTTTATTTATTCCCAGGATTCTGAACTAACAAAATCACTTTTGTTGGTGCTTTTTGTCCATTAAGCATTTTTGCAAGTGTGTTGAATTCTACGGTATGCCAGGCTTGTCGCAAATAGAAGAGGTTGTGAAAGAGCCAGAGATGCCTTGCCCTCAAAACTCACCTCTCACCACTCAGCAGAGTTGTAGGTCCACACACAGCACCATGCATCTCTGTCTGCTTCCATTATTCTCAGTGTAGACCTGTTGTCCCACTGAAATTATTAAATAGTATCCCCTTTCACATTCAAAATTTTTCCAATTTGGACAATTTGTATGGAAACCCATAAATACCATTTAGAAATTATGTTCTACCTCAGTGCCAGATGAGGAAATCATACCATTTTCGGAGAAAGAAGACATCAATTAATGCTACATCTTCAGAAGAGCAGAACATCAACTTGGAGAGGATCTTCTTCAATTTATCTGTACAGACAAATGGCCTGTCTTGGTTGAACATGTGTAAAGTGCGAAGTTACCCATACCCTTGGAGGGTGGACAAAATGGGACTGACTCCTTGTAGATTGAAAAAGACTGCCCCTCATGCTCATGAGTAGGCAAAGCTGGCTACCAAGGCAGCAGGTAAATTTACGTAAATGTTAAGGGGATTCTAGGGGAAGGAGATTAAAATTCTGATCTCTTCCTTTTTTAGGTTCAATCACATGATACTTCCTCAATGAGTAAAATGTTTCTAGCTGAGGTTTGCTGAGAAGAAATAAATCCAAGGGTCCCAAACAGGAACATTCTACAAAGGCGCAAAGAGTCTAGGTTGGGGAGCTAAAATCAAAGCCAAGGCCTAGATGTTCATGAGGGAGAAGGCAGTGGCCATACAGTTACATGATGTATTTTGGGAATGACAACAGCATGTAAAGTACAAATTGAGAACTTTAACCATGCAAACCTAAAAGTCAATGGATGGGGACAGACTAAACTGGGCATCAGCTTTCAGCATCCTAAAATTAAGAGCCATCTAGAACTGGATCTTACTGGTAGACTGATAAGATATGACTAGGAAGCACGAGTCATGTCTTGAGATAGAGTAAAGGTCTAGGGTTCTTGGACAACTAAGAGCAAAGAAAAACCACGAGAGGCAGAAAATGGACTGCCTGCTAACATGAATAGATGAAGCAGATTTAGTGATTAATTGGGAAAATATAAAGGATAGGACTATACTGTTACTCAGAAAAAAAAAAGAGATACCACTCCAAACCATTATAATTTATGTATAAGAGAGTCAGTGCATTTTCAAATGTTTAAAGAATAATCAGCCCTGGCTGGTGTGGCCCAGTGGATTGAGTGCTGGCCTGTGAACCAAAGGGTCACTGGTTTGATTCCCAGTCAGAGCACCTGCCTAGTTTGTGGGCCAGCTCCTCAGTAAGGGGTGTTCGAGAAGCAAGCACACATTGATGTTTCTCTCCCTCTCTTTCTCCCTCCCTTCTTCTCTCTAAAAATAAATAAATAAATAAATAAATAAATAAATAAATAAAAATCTAAAAAAAAAAAAGAATAGTTAGTTGTGAAGAATGAAGGAAGTCTCTTATCCATGGTGTCTGGAGCGGAAAGGCCATTGCTCTAAACAGCCTCCTTAATGCCCAGCTCTCCCTGTCAAAAGCCATGGATAGTCTGACTTAGAAACAGCCATATGGAGAAAAAAAAGAGTTATAGAGATATTTTCAACTCTGACAAGAAATCTGCTCATGGAAGGAGATAAGCAAGCAAGGGCTAATTAGTAAGTGTAATACTGGCTCCTTAATTAAAATCTCCCTTTAGATTAAATCTATTCCATGGAATGACATTTAATAATATTGAGTTATAGTTATGAAGGAGTTTGCCCAAATGTTTTCATCTTTGATTAAGATAAACATTACCCATAGAGAAACAACCTTCCCAGGTTAAGTCATCTATGAATAGAGCTTTAGCGAATCTTTTCATTCTGGAGCTCAGATTTCCTGTGAGTATTGGCTACCAAAGTGAGTAAACACTTTTCAAAGCTACCAAGCAAGATCAGGTGCCCAATACCATTGCCACACACTTCAACAGTAAGAATATACATATATACATATATTCATATATATACATGAATATACAGCAACAAAAGATATCCCCCCACTTAGAGATCTGTAAGAGACTGAAAAGAGTAAGTCATATTGAAACATAAAACTGCCATTCCCCATGACATCTTCTGAAACCCTGATGGCCAACCTGCCCTGGCTTCCACTAAAGACTTTTTGTTGAGGGTGGGTAAAAAGTAAAAGACAGAAAGAAGTAGTAACAAAGGTTTGGATTAAAAGGGTTTCCTTTTTCTAGAATCAGTTGCTTTTAAAAAATAATATTAATGTCCAGACATTTGTATATACAGTTCTAGTCCATATCATGTCCACTGTTGTTCATGTGGACCACTTTCCAGGTGAACCAGAATCCTCTGGGACAACAGAGACCATTGTATTTGCTATTAGCCACATGGGTCTGATTTTTTGACGCATTCAACCTGGTCAGACAGGGGCATCAATGATATTTTTTTCTGGGATTATAGTTAGTTGTGAATGTATCTAGTTAATGAGATTTTTTTATTAATTATTGTATCCCAAAACAAGCATCTGTAGAACTGAAACTAGACTATTACATGATTTTCTAACTAGTCTTCAGTTACAAGTGACAGAAAACCTAACCCCAATAGAATACACAAAGAGGCAATTTATTGGTTCATAAAATTGATAGTCTGGTATTCGGATTAGTTTCAAGCATGGCTGAATTCAGGAGCTCAAAGGGTATCATCATAATTTGATCTCTTGGTTTAGTTCCCTTGTCTTCTGTGTGTTGGACATTATTCTCAGGCAACTTTTAATGTTTTGAACACAAAATGTCTCCTGCACCTCTAGTTCCTTCCCACTGCCCACACAGATTTAAGTACAATAAAATGGAGGGAGCCTATTTTCTCGTATCCCATGAGAGGACCTGAGACTTATTCTAATTGCATAAGTTTAGGACTAATGTTAATACACGAATTATTCAGTATAGCCAGAGATAGCATGTTTACCACTGAAACCAAGGTAATACCCTCCCCAGAGGTGTCAGGTTGTCTGTCCAATTTAGCACCATTTTCTCTCTTGTATGTTCTCTTCCTTATCGCAGGTCAGGAAGCCTGGGAATGACCATGCATGCAGGGTTCCAAGTTAAGTTCTGTTAGTGAGAGAACTAGATGAAGATTTGGAAGTCAGAGGAACACAGATGCCATGTTGCTTCTGTGGCAGTGACAGGCCGGTGTGTAAGTTTTGACAGAGGGTGGACATAAGGTTTTGAAGGCAGCTTCCAAGTATCTTCCTGCAAATAAACTTGATTCCAGAAGTAGCCAAGATCATTGCCAGAATTTCCATGATTGTGGTGCTTTCTGATTTCCTGTCCACAAGTGACAACTTCCCTGACACTCCCCTCCCCATGCCTCCATTGGTTTCATAAGCCTCTAATTCCTGCATTAAATCCTTCCCGCTTGAAGCTTCTCAGGGGTTTCTGCCGGAACCCTTACTGCATACATGAATTCTCACTATCTACATCAGCTCATGGGAGCTGAGGGTGGAGGTTGGCACATCCACAAAACAAATCTTGACTTGTTAATAGATAGGACAATGAGCGGGGAAGATGTGGAAAACAAATGTTTACTACACTTCAACAGCATCATCCTCATCTATTCTATATATCATAGAAATTGATCTTTGAAAACACTCCCTCCATAAAAAGAAAACACGACATCTCATGGATTAAAAACCTGTAGTAGTCCCCTTTATCCACCAGTTAGATGTTCCAAGGCCCTCAGGGGATGCCTGAAACTGTAGATAGTACCAAACCCTGTATTATGTTTTTTTTTTTCCTTTACATACATACCTATGATAAAGTTAAATTCATAAATTAGGCACCGGAAGAGATTAACAACAACAACAATAAAACAGGTGGGAGGTGGGGATGGGTGGGGTATGGGAGAGTGGTAGGGGAAAATCGATACAACTGTACTTGGACAGCAATAAATAAATAAATAATGATACAATAGAAAAAATATTTTAATATTCTGTAATTAAAATTATGGAAATGGTCCATTATTAAGTAAACTAAGGATTACTTGAACACAAGTACTGCCATATTGCAATAGCTACTAAGTGACCAATGGGCAGAGAGCATCTAGAGTGAGATTATGCTGGAAAAGGGACACTTCACACTCTGGGCAGACAGAGCAGGACAGTCAAAGATTTTATCATGCTATTCAGAACGGTACTCAATTTAAAACTTAGGACTTGTTTATTTCTGAAATTTTTCATCTTGTATTTTCAGACCATGGTCAACCACAAACAACTGAAACTGTGGAAAGTGAAACCATGGATAAAGAGGACTAGTACATGGTATTTTCCATTGTTTACAAAACGAGAAAGAGAGATCTCAGCCTCTGCCTCCCAGCCCTTCATAACCCGGTCACAATGACCCCTCCATCATGCCTTCCTTCCTGTCATTCCTACTTTCCAGCCTCTCTGGTTTAAGATTTCTATAAACCCTATATCACTTTTTCACATGTCCCTCAAACTTCATATCATCTAAATGGTAATTTCTTGATTATAGAATATTCTAGTCTCTCTCTTTTTTTTACTTCTGAAGCATAGTTATTTGATATACGGATTCTTCTCACATGACTTTCTGTCAGGATGTTTAAGGATACAAACCCCATTGAAAGAAATAGAAGTGCATTCCTAAGGGCCAAGCCAGTCTCCCGACAGCATCACCTGTGATGAGTGGGTGGGTCGGGAAGTCTTAGAAAGTAAGTGCCTAGAAGACAAGAACCTGTACAATGTGCATCAACTACACACAACTGATATAGAGTGCAGACTTTTTAAAAATATTAGCTTACATTGTGACTTTAGCATGCTGAAACAATGTGTGCACAATGCCAAAAACATCCAGATGGAAGTGGGGAACTCAGCCGCCACCACATGCTTCATCTGCACTGATGTCTTATGGAAGCAGCCAGCATGGATCTCTGGGGCCTGGAAGAGTTGCCGGGCAAAAAGCCAGAGGGGAGGAATATTGCCAATATATGTTTAAATTAAATTAATTAACATTTATATAACTCTCTACATGGTATAAAGAACTTCTATCAAATATAGTGTCTCATTTAATCAGAATAACCACCCTATAAATTGGTACCATTATTTGCTGCATTTTACAGATAAAAAAATATAAGCCTCAAAAAAGTTTAGATTACATAGCTAGTAAAGAGTGGAGCCAGTACTCGAACCCTGGTCTTCCCACGGAGCCTATAATAACGACTGAGGGCGTACCAATGTGCCAAGAACTTCTGATGACAATGAAACCCTATCCTTGTACTATAATTAATGTCTTCTACACAGATATATTATCATGGGGAGGGAGGGCAAACATAAATGGTTTGTATTAGATTATATCTTCACTTTTCTATGTTCCTACAAAGTTCTAGGAAGCAAAGAAGAAAAGTAACATAAGTGGAGGAATAAATTGGACCTATTTGAAATTCAGTGGATTTTGTTCCACAAGGCCCGAACACCACAAACATGAGCCCAGACAGGTTTTGCATACCTTCTCGGATTATCCACACCTAACGAGGCATATGCTCCACTGAAGGCAGATGATAATAATCCAATATGTTTCTAAGATTCACAAGTTGACAACGTAGGGCAAGTTGCCAATTTTGCATTCCTGAAAATTATTTTAAGTAACAGTCCTAGTTTAATGGTATTATGTTCTAGAAAAAGAGTTCTGGGTTTATTCTTGTTTCTAGAACCATCCAGATCAATACAATCCTGTTCACACATTTTTTTCACCAATATATTTTTCTTCCCTCTAGGTCATAATTAGTTATCCACCAGAGTAGCTTAATTCTGGGGGCAAAAATAAAGATACACATAGGAAACACAGCACTGACTTTAGAATCACCAGTTTCAGTAAAGTGAAAAGAGGAGAACCAAAGTTTCCTTCAGGAAAGAAAGAGAAGTGCTGTGAGATCAGTGACACCACAGCCAGGTGCAGTGAGTTTCTGAAGTCTCATGGCCACTAGGAGATAAAAGTGAGTGGCTGTGTGAAGGATGCAGCCATGTATGTGTGTCCTGAGGCAAATGCAATGTCATTTGGCCTTTTCATACCTCAAAGCCAAATCTCATATTCATGTTCGGGCTGGTCACTTCTCCACAATGTATACCTCCAGCTACTGTAGGATGATTTTTTATGTCAACGGATATTCACAGATGTCTCTACCCAGACCCCAGGCAGGAATTCTACTCAACAGTTTCAGAAAAAAAGATTGTAAGTTACACCCAAGCAGTCAGATTTGGCGGATGTTTATTTATTCCCTAAGCTGCAAAGTATATAACCTAGTAACAACATATGAGTCATACCTAGATACACAAGCATTGTATTTTGAGTATCTAATATAACATGAATTACACATGTTAGAATTTCATAATTGTATATAATCATGCACATGCAATAGGTGCCCAATGCCCTTCATAGAATTTTTTTCTATCCACCAAAGGTTTTCATGGTAAACACTATCATTATCTTTACATACTTTAAAAACATGACGTTTTCTTTCAGGGTCAGCAAATTATGGCCAGTGGGCCAAATATAGGCAGTAGTTCATTTTGTATGACCCATGAGCAAAGAACAGTTTTATAGTTTTAAATAATTGTTTTAAAAAATCAGAAAAACAAGACTATGGAACAGAACCCACCTGTGGCCTGCAAAGTCGAAAATACTTACTAGCAGGCTCTCTATAGAAGAAGTCTGGTGACCTATTTTAAATGATGAGTTTCAAGTAAATCTATTTTTATTTATTTATTTATTTATACATTTATTTTAATCTTCTTTAATGAGGTATACCAATACCACACACCTGAGTGCAGGGAGGGGGCTACTACCTAAACCGCTATGTACAGAATTTTGAGGCTGCCCTCAAGTGAGGCAGAGAAAATGCTGTTATCAGTTAGTGAAGGCTCCACAGCTGTAGGAGGATGAAATGGGGGTGCAAGTCCCACACATTGCTCTTCTTGCCTTACTGTCTAGGGAAAGATTTTTTATTTATACATGTAATTAAATATATGAGTAAGAAACAAACTCACTAACAATGGAAGACTATAGGAGTAAAAAACCAGTCCTGGTCTGGAATATATCACGCTATGTGTTTACTGGGTGACTGAATTCGTTTTACAGAGTTGCATAAATGAAATATTAATCCTCGTGCTCAGAAGTTAAGATCATTTTTTTCATCTGGGCATCTCCCCAGGTGTGGGTTGCAGCTTAGGTACTCTAGAACCCCAGAGAATTTATACTTGAGCTTTACAATCAAGTACTTAGATCACTTTTCAAATATTCATAAATATTGAAGGAGTGTTATGATAGCCAAGCATGGCCTGGCTGGCTGCTTCCTTATAGCAGATTATATATTTTCATGTGCCAGTTTTCTTCTTCCACCTGTGAAGGAAGAGCAACCAGCCTCTAAAGGAAAAGGCTGCTTCTTGGATCTGCAGTTACAGTTTGAGACCAGGAAGTACACTCCTTCTAACTCCGACAAGGACATAAGCCAGAAGCACAACCTTGCTGTTGTACTTCAGTTTCAAAAGCACAGCATGTGGCATTGCTTCAAAATGTATTACCTCATCAATTCATTTCTGAAAAAGCCAAAATAGTGGAGGCAGTCTATTTTGCCAACATTTTGAATCAAAGCTGTTTTGAGTTCTTTAGGCACCAAAAAGCAGCATTACTTAATAAGCCGCATCCTCACCCAAAACTGATGCAGCTTTGGGGTCAAGAGCAGCACATAACATATTCGTTCACCTGTTCACTCATTCAACAAATACTCATTGAGGGAAGACTAGCAGACACCGTTCTCAGCCCTGGAGACACAAAAGTGATCAAAACAGTTCCTGCACTTAAAAATCTAAGAGGAGAAGTAAATGGATAAGCAAACAATTAAGGGGCAGTGTTGAACATGCTGTGAGAGGAAAAGTTTAAGGTACCATGAGAGCATGTAGGAGGGGCACTTAGCCCAGACCTGTGGGGACAGACATCCAGGAGAAGCTTTCCAGAGGAGTTGAAGTCTCTGATGAGCTCTAAAAGATGAGAAACTGGACAATAGGATTTGACTTGCACCGGCACCAGCACCTGCATGCTCAGGGCATAAAATGGATAGGACACTCTGGATCTCCAGAGGGTCACAGGGACTGAAAGGAAAACCTAATATATACAAGAGGGCTCAGGACTGGAGATAGCTGTGGAGAAGCAGGGATTGGGTCACACCCAGGTAGTTAGGGCCAGTCAACTTAATGGCACACTTGTGTATGCTCTCTTCAAGAGACTGATTTTTAGGGTTGGGATATAAAGACAATTGCATGACATAAAGACGTATAAGACTATGACAAGTTTTGGGGAGAGCATGTTCCAAGAAATCCATTTGTATTAGTTTTGTAGGGTTGCTGTAACCAAGTGCCACACATCTGGTTGCTTAAAATGCAGAAATATGTGTTCTCACAGTTCTGAAGGCTAGAAGTCCAGATCAAGGTGGTGGCAGGGTCGGTTCCTTCTGAGGGCTGTAAGAAAAAAATCTGTTCTCTCCCCCAGCTTCTCCTGGTTTGCTAGCCACCTTTGATACTTCTTGTGGATGCTGTTACTCCTTGGATTTCCACATCATTTTCCATCTGCGCATGTCTTTTTTTCTTCATATGACATTCTTTTTATAAGGACACCAATCATTGGATTAGGGCCTTTCCTACACTAACATGACCTCATTTTAACTAATCACATCTACAATGACCCTGTTTTCAAGTAAGGTCACAGTCGAGGTACTGGGAGTGAGACCTTCAAATATGAATCAGAGGGTTGGCACAATTCAATCCATAAGACACAGCAAGAGAACTTCCTTCCTGCTGCTTTCCACAAAGCAGCAGCAGCAGCAATGAGAATTTAACGACACTTTCAAGTGGAAGGGACTGGGCTTCAGCCCTTGGACCCAGGACCTCCAGGTGCCAGGGTGGTAGGGACAGGAAACAATGGGTAAAAGCCCAGCATAAAGATGAAAATTTCCCCATTTCAGTTCCAAGTCTTTAAGTCATCAGTTCTTCCACCTTGGCATTTTACCTGTCCTCGTCACTAGACCACAAAAAATGGAGTGAGGTCCCCTGGAGGTGAGCAGGTTCCCATGTGCCCCTGTACCCAGCAGTGAGGTCAGGAAGCCCTCCTTAACCATGCAGAACAGGCTCTGTGCTATTGTCAGGTCAGGGAACACAAAGCTGGACGCAGGAAGCAGAACCCTCAGCCTACGTGAGGAAGAAAAAGGAGGACAAGGGAGGAGGAAGAAAATCAAAGGTCACCTGGTTGCGTCCCGTTTAAGAGGCCAGAGCCCATGGCCAAATGTTATTTTAGAATTTGGTACGTCATACCAGCACAGCATCACCTGCCTGTGGTCACTCTCCTACCAGTGGGGGAATTAGGCTAATTATGTCTCCAGGCAGGTATTCCCCTAGTTTTCCGGGAACAGAAACCTAAGTAGGAAAGTTGCTGTGGAAAGGAGACCGGTTACAAGAGGGTGGCGAATGAGTAATGAATGAATGCCTCAAAGTCCTGTCTGCCCCAGAGCCCTTGCGTTCACATTGCACAACGAACTTCCAAAAGCAGCGGGTCACAGGAGATCTCAGATGGAGTCATTTAGGAGGCCTGCAGGTCACAGATGTCAGCTCTTAGAATCCCAACCTCCTTATTTCACACATAGGGAAGCTGAGGACTTAAGACATAAGAGACTTATCTAAGGTCACCCAGTGGGAGAATAACAAAAAACACCCTATTGCTAAACTTTCCATTCAAAGCTCTTTTCACAGCATTGCTGTGCCTCAAATTGTTTGCTACCCTGTATAATTAGTTCACTAGGGCTGCCGTAACAAAGTGCCACAAACTGGGTGGCTTAAGTATCCAGAAATTTATTTTCTCAAATTTCTGGAGACTAGAAGTCTGAGATTAAGGTGTCAGCAGAGCTAGTTTCTTCTGAGGCCTCTCTCCTTGGCTTGTAGATGGCTGCCTTCTGCACCTGTCTCTACAAGGTCTTTCCTCTGTGCCTGTCTGTGTCCAGATCCCCTCTCCTTGTATAACCCATCAAATCAGATAAGGGTCTACCCTAATGACCTCACTTTAACTTAATTACCTGCTTAAACACCCCATCTTTGAATACAGTCATGTTCTAAAGTACTGGGAGTTAGGGTCTCACTATATGAATTGGGGGATACAATTCAACCCAGAGCCTTTTCCCAGGAGTTCTTGCTCCACAGCTTGCTTTGCTGGTGCTGGTGTCACAAGATGCTGCCCTTTGATAAACACTGAACAGGGCCCAGTGAGCTCCTGGGCTTCCATCTCCTGGCATCCCAGCAGCCAGAAAGTTGTTTGTTGTGACATATCTGTCCAGTAGGGACAATGGGCTGAACCAGTTCAGGCTCTTTGGGGGCAGTTTGAGTATAAGACATGGACTGAACACCAAGGAAGATTTTGGTGAAGCAGAAGCAAAAAGAACAGGCAAGGAGAAGCTGCAGCTACAGGATGGTAAGTTCTAGAACAGAACCACAGTGCCTGCTGCTACTGAAACACCTGGACTCTAGAGCTGGGCTGGATTCTGGATGAACTTACATCAACCACGCTGATCAGCCTTGATAAGGTCCCCACACTGTGCCTGGGTTTTGAAGCTGCCAGTCTATGATCTTTCTTTTATTCAGGAGTATCTTGATGTTGAAAACCAATCAACAAATCTACCAATACCTGAAGTAACCATGTTAAAAGGCTTTAGAGGCAAAGCCACACTGACAATAGCTGACATGATGCTGCAGGGTTAGCTGAGCAAATATATCCAGTATCACCAAAAGAACCCTACTCTAGATAACTCTTTTTTTTTTCTTCTTTGCCTAAGAAATGCATGTCTCCTCTGGCAAAGAAAACACTCAAGCATATGCTTTCTTTTTTATCAGAGCCTGTGACAGACAGGAGGGGTTGAAGCAGAGCTGTGAGGGTCCTGCTGCTCCCTGAAACAGGAGTCAATGGAAAGCAGGAGCCTGGAAAAGCAGTCTGCGATGGCCACAGTGTAGGGGGCTGCTTTCATTCTATGTGTACCTTGAGTTGTGTATAAGATAAATCTGATTTCAAATGCAATAAAAAAGAGAGAATGGAAGGAGTGTGATTCATTCAGCAAAACTCCCATGAATGTTCTCCCAAATTGTACTCCTCACTTCCCTTTGAAGTACATTTCAAAACAGATTAGTTTCAAAAACTTCATGTCATTTATCTTATTGCTCCTACTTCTCATCCCTTTACATGGCAGTGAATCACTTATCTGTCCTCTTCATGATGTTACTTTTAAATTTTTAACAGTTAGATTCCATCTTTTGCCATTACATTTAAAGGAATGATTCCTTTTATTTCTTTATCTTTTTTCACTTTAAATTAAGCCCTCTGTTCCTTTGCCCATTTCCATTATTCACTCTAGACTTACTTCGATTTGTCTTTATCTTCCTGAGAGCCATGATCCCCAACACACAACAAGATTTCAGAGTAAGTGGAAAGCCCCTCTGGGGTGGAAATCGGGTCCTTGGATTTTGCTTTATTTCTCCACTGTGTCTGAGCAGTGACCCTCACACAGGAGGGAAAAAACAAATGTTTCCTGACTCATTCCTTTACTCAGGCCATCTGTGGCAGGAGGGCCATTTCTCCCTCAGGGCTCTGGGAATGTTCACATACCTCACTTAAAAACTAGGATTCTAGCCCTCTCTCTCCTTCTGAGGGATGATTAGTTATATCACTATCTCATAATACCTTCCCTTGTTGACCGAAAGCCAGATTGAGGCTATCTATTTACTTGTCATCCCTGAGTCTTTCCATCAGCTCTAGAAGAATCCAGATATGTAACAAAAACTCTTCTCTTACCCTAAACTTGTCCAATTGTCAATGTAGGAATTAGAAGTTGGCCCCCCAAAAATCTTAACCTTGGTACTATTGTCCCCAACAACTTAGAGATCCTGAAACAAGCCTTTCGTTTTAGAACTAATAATTTCTTGCCAAGAGATGCCCCAAAAGGCTTTAGAGGCAAAGTCACACTGACAATAGCTGACACGATGCTGCAGGGTTAGCTGAACAAATATATACGGTATCTCCAAGGGCTGGGGGGAGGGGGAGAAGCCTGTGTGCATGGGGAAAAAAAAAGGTGACTTATTTCTAATCATGCCTAAGTATCCTTTTTTTGTAAAACAGTTGAGCTGTTAACTTCTGTGCTAAGGCACGTATGCACTTTGGAAAGGTAATTTGAAAGCGAGTTGAGCCATGACAAATAGGGACAGCTGGCCTAATTGAATCATTTGATCTAAGACAGCTCAACTTGGTTATCCTCACTGCAGCCCACAACTGATATTAGCAAGTGAATCATTAGCCATGAAATCATGTCTACTTTCTCAACTGCAGCATCTTGACATGACAGCGATCACAACCCGCCTTTCATTATAGCCTCAATAAGTTCTTTAGTCTGTCAGGAACCCAACAGAGCAACTTAGAGAACTTTTAGGCTCAGCCTCAGAGAGTTATTTGTTCCAACCTGCCACAAAGCACATTTCAAAGAAAGATGGTATGAGTTAATGGGAAGAGCAAGCTAGGTGAGCCTAAACTAAGCTCACCCAGGCTGAGTGCATTCAAGCCTCTCCGCAGTTAGGAGGCAAGAGCAGGTCTATTTTGTAAGCACCAGTTTGTGATCACTTGGGAAAAGTGAAATCTAATGCAATAAGGATAAATACTTTAACACTTGACCTACAGGCACTCCTATAGCAGGTGAATTTGAAAAGCAGGGACAGAATTTTCTTAAAATAAATATTGAGTTGCAAAACTCCCCCCAGCCCAACACTATAGGGGTGTGTGAGAACAACAGTCAATCTGAGTTACAAAATTTCAGAGCTGGAAAGCAACTTGGAAGTCATCTCTAGTATTTCAGTTGAAAAAATCGAGCACTCCAGATTCCACTGCTAGGTGATAGTAGAGTGAATTCCTGAACCCAGACCTTGCTTCGCTTATGAACTTGAACCACAGGACCAGCTTCACCATCTGATGGGAGCATGGCACACACAAGTGAGAGTGATTTCATATCCAGAATTTGTCATTTTCTAACAGCCCACTGCTCTACATGACAAAAATATTTTCATAGTAACCATGACACAAAACAAACATAACAACCCAAAAAGAGTTACAGACATATAAATTATAATACACTACTTAATTATAATTATGCCAGAAAAAACATTGTACACTTTCAACTTAAATTAATATTATAGAACAAAACGGGGGAAAGCCCCAAGTATTTATTCAATGGTTTTTAAATATATCTTAACAATTTGAAGTTTATGCATTGCTTACAATTCAATATAATAATATTTTATGTAAATCATTGTCCAGTAACTATTTTAAAAATTTTAATGAAAGCAAAATGTACAATGTAGGTATTATTAAGCAGGGCAACAAGTAACTTTTTATTTTTT
>VMDR010024793.1:0-14826 GCA_007922815.1 Macrotus californicus | reverse complement strand
ATACCACAGAACTACAAAGAAACTACTATGAACAATTTTATGCCAACAGACAAGGACAAACTGGAAGAAATGGATAAATTCCTAGATACATATAATCTTCCAGGACTGAATCAAAAAGAAACAGAAACAGATGCACAACTACTGATAAAATGGAATCAGTAAGCAAAAAAACTCCCAACAAACAATAGCCCTGACCAGATGGCTTTAAAGGTGAATTTTACCAACTATTTAAATAAAAATTAACATATATCTTTCTCAAACTTTTCCCAAAAACATGAAGAGGGAAAGCTCCCATGCTCATTATATGAGACTAACACTACTCCGATGGCAAAACCCAACTAAGACATCAGAGAGAGAGAGAGAGAGAGAGAGAGAGAGAGAATTATACATAATGTCCCTGATAAACATAGATGTAAAAATCCTCAACAATATATCAATAAACCAAATTCAGCAATACGTTAATAAGATCATACACCAGGAAAGTAGGTTTTATTCCTGGATGCAAGATTGGTTCAACGTCCACAAATCAATTTATGCAATAAACCACAAAAACAAAATGAAGAATAAAAATCATATGATCACGTCAATAGATAGATGCAGAAAAAGTGTTTGTCAAAACCCAGCATCCATTTATCATAAAAGCTCTCAGCAAAATGGGAACAGAGGTAACATATCTTAACATAATAAAGGCCATATATGACAAACCCACAGTAAACATTATACTCAATGGTATAAAGCTAAAAGCATTTTCCTTAGGATCAGAAACAAGACAAGGATGTCAACTTTCACCACTTTTATTTATATTGGTATTAGAAGTCTTAGCCATTGGAAGTCAGACAAGAAAAAGAACTGAAGGGCATCCAAATTGGAAAGGAAGAAGTAAAACTGTCATTACTTGTAGATGACATGATACTGTATATAAAGAATCCTAAAAATTCCACCCAAAACTACTAGAACTGATAAATGAATTTAGTAAAGTAGCAGGATACAAAATACATTTCAGAAATTGGTTGCATTTGATGCACCAATAATGAACTATCAAAAAGAGAAATTAAGAACACAATTCCATTTACAATTGTACCAAAAAAAAATATCTAGGGATAAATTTAACCAGGGAAGTAAAAGACCTGAACTCTGAAAACTATAAGACATTGAAGAAAATACGAATTAATGGGAGTATGTGGCACGCTCATGGATAAAAAGAATTAACATCATTAAAAGGTCTATGCAATCTGTAGATTCAATGCAATCCCTATGAAAACACCAATGGCATTTTTCACAGAACTAGAACAAATAATCCTAAAATTTATATGGACCCACAAAAGATCCTGAACAACAAAAGCAATCTTGGAAAGAAAACAAAGTTGGAGATATCACCTCATACCAAAGTGTACTACAAGGCTATAGTAATCAAGCAGTGGTACTGGCATAAAAACAGACATGTAGATCAGTGGAACAGAATAGAGAGTCCAGAAATAAACCCACACTTACATGGTCAATGAATCTATGACAAAGGAGGCAAGAACATACAATGGTGCAAAGACAGTGTCTTCAATAAATGATATTGAGAAAAATGAACATATAGAAGCACAAAAATGAAAAGACCTCTTTCTTATACCATATGCAAGAACAAACTCAAAATAGATTGAAAACTTAAGTGTAAGACTTGAAACCATAAAACTCCTAGAAGAAAACATAGGTAGTAAACCTTTTGACATCGCTCTTAGTAATGGTGTTTGTGATATGTTTCCTTGGGCAAGGGTAACAAAAAAGTAAACAAATGGGGCTACATCAAACTAAAAAGTTTTTGCACAGCAAAAGAAAACATCATCAAAACTAAAGGCCACCCTACTGAATATAAGAGGATATTTGCCAATGATACACCTGATAAGTATGTACTATATGTATCCAAAACATATAAAGAACTTATACAGCTTAACACCACAAAACATACAATCTGATTTAAAAAATGACAAAGGAACTAAATACACATGTATCCAAAGAGGATGTACAGATGGCCAATAGACATATGAAAAGGTGCTCAACATCACTAATCACCAGAGAAATGCAAGTTAAAACCACAGTGAGATATCACCCCACACCTATCAGAATGGCTGTCATCAATAAACCAACAAACAATAAGTGTCCGTGAGGATGTGGAGAAAAAGGAACCCTCATGTACTGTTGGTGGGAATGCAGACTGATGCAGCCACTATGGAAGACAGTATGGAGGTTCCTCAAAATATTAAAAATAAAACTATGATATGACCAAGCAATCCCTCTTCTGGGTATTTATCTGTCAAAATCCAAAATGCTAATTTGAAAAAAATATATGCACCCTTATTATCATTGCAATATTATTTACAGTAGTTGAGGTATGATACTAAGTGTCCGTCAATAGACAACTAGATAAAGAAAGTGTGGTACATGTATACAATGGAATATTACTCTGCCATAAAAAGAATGAAATCTTAACATTGGCGACATTATGGATGAACTTAGAGGGTATGTTAAGTGAAATAGGTCAGAGAGAAAAAGGCAAAGACCATATAATTTCACTTATATGTGGAATCTAAAACAAAACAAAACTCATGAACAAACAGAACAGAAACAAACTCATAGATACAGTGAACAAATTGATTGTTGCCAGATGGGAAGGAGGTTGGGAGGGCTGGGTGAAAAACACAAAGACATTAAGAAGTACAAATTGGCAATTACACAATTTTCACAGCAATGTAAAGTACAGCATTGGGAAAATAATCAATAATATTGTAGTAACTATATACGTATAGGGAACCTATTCGTGCATGATGTGACCCGTGACACAGTTCTGGATCTGAACGCAGTCCTGACTCGTGTGGTGTGCGGGTGACATCTGTGGATAGGTTTCCCGTGGGGAATCAGGCCTGCATTGTACCCAGGCTGCTTTGAAACTTGCTCTTGCAAAAACTCCCTCACCTGGGATGGAAACAGCAGAAGTTTACTGTGACGTGTGCTAGACTTCCCAAGCACAAATGTAAACAGCCCAGCCTTCTCTCCTTTACATTTGTAAATGACCTTTCTCTCTGAAGCAACTGGCGACATTGTTTCCTTTGTTATCTGTAAAAGGTACCCACCCAAAGCAAACCTGTGCATAGTTAATGAGAACCATCCTGGAGTGTCAATAAAAGCCTGTCCAGGCGAGGGGCAGGGGCCCTCTCAGTCTGTGGGAGAGCGGCCACACCGGCCCTCTCTCTCACGGAGAGAGTGGCCAGGCCGGCCCTCTCTCTTGATCATTGAGAGATCTGCCACCCATCCCTTTTCTCCACCGGATTTCTTTAGTCCGTGTGAATTTGTTCGTCACTTGTCCGGGGATATAGGACAAGCATTCCACAACAACACGCAGTCCTGCTGGATGGGATCGTGACATATATGGAACCAGGTTTATTACTAGACTTTTGGGGAGGAACATTTCATAAGTTATACGAATGTCTAACTCCTTTGTTGTATACCTGAAACTAATATAATATTGAGTATCAACTGTAACTGAAAATTTTTTTTTAAAAATCCTGCAAATAAAAGCTTAGTATCAGATGGCTTCACTGGTTAATTTTACCAAGTATTAAAAGAAGAATTAACACCAATATCTTCCAAACTCTTCAAATAGAAATAATAATCAGGAGGCATGAGTACACTTCCCAACTCATTATATGAGCCCTTTATTACCCTGTTATCAAAACCAGACATTATGAGAAAACTATAGATCAGATTCTCTTATGAATATGGATGCAAAAGTCCTCAACGAAATACTCAATTCAATCAAATTGAATCCAACATTTAAAGTGTTATACACAATAACCAAGTAAGATTTATTCCAGGAGCATAAGGTTGGTTCAACATACAAAGTCAATCACGGTACTATGCCATAGTACTGAGAATAAAGAAAGAAAACCACACAATCGTCAATAGATGTAGAACAAACGTTGCACAAAATCAAATACCCTTTCAAGATGAAAACACTAAACAAACTAGGAATCAAAGGAAACTTCATTAAACTGATAAAGGCTATCTGGGAAAAAACAATAGCTAACATATTTAATGGTGAAAGACTTGATGCTTTCCCTGTAAGACTGTTACTGAATGAACTCACAGAGGGACACAGATACTGTTACCAAAACAAGCCCCCTCCCCCAGGGTCTTTCTGTATTAGGCTCATCATGCTCGCCACCAGGTAGGAACTCTGGCTCTCAATGACAGAGTTTGGTAAAAAGGAAAGGAACTATTTATTCAAAAGTTAAACAGGTTTAGAGTAATGGTAGAATGTCACCGGTAAAATCCTAAAGTCCCTTTAAAACTCCCACAAACACACATACACAGTCCTGCCTTTCCCCTTTTGCCTAGTCAGACCAGTCAGGGGTAGCATATCTCAGGAAAAGAAACAGGAGTTGATTGCTCAGCCAGACTCCCGGTTCCTCCCAGTAATGTGTGCTTGGCTGGGCAGGTCTCCTGCAGTCCCCAGCACTGACAGCTGTGTCCTTGTGACCTCCAGTTCTTAATCCAAAACCACGTGGCACCTCCTCATGGCCCATCAGTGAGAGTTCTTTCACCCATTTTCTTCCCACATGGTCTAGTGTTGCCCTCCATCCCTCACTGTCTCTTGTTGCCTCTCCCCTAATCCTGCATTGTCTCTCTCAGTGTCTCCCATTGTCTCTAGTCCCACATGGCAGCCTGCCTTTAGTTTAAATCCCAGCCTGGAACCTCCTCTGTAACCCCATTTCTGACTCCTCCCACAATCGGCTACATATGCTTACACTCCGTATTTTCAGCCTTTCTTGGCTGCCATAGTCAGTCTGGGCAGGTGTGGCCCCCCGCAGGGTGGAGAGAACCATCTCCAAGCTCTCACGGAGGCACTGTAACCAGCAGGAGCTGCCTACCAGTTACATCAGGGGTCAAAGTCCCACCCATCTCCCTAGCTACTCTGCTGTTGATATGCAAAATAACTGTTTTTGCATATGGGTATGAAGACTAGTCTACTGTTATTGATATGCAAAATAACTCTCAATAGCCCTGTTCCATGTGTCCCATCCCCCAGCCAGACTTGTGGGGATGGGGATATCCTATATTCCTGGACACCCCAAGTTCTGGACCCCATTACAAATTCCTCCTTGGGGGTGCCCTGGGGCCTCCCAGCCTACACCCTGTTACAAGATCAGGAGCAAGAGAAGAATGCCCACTTTTACCACTTCTATTCAACAATGGTTCTAGTCAGTGTAATTAGTCAAGAAAAAGAAATAAAATACATCCAGGTTGGAAAGGAGAAATTAAAATTATGTCTATTCATAGATGACATGATCCTATATGTAGAGAAATCCCTAAGAAATCCACACACTATTACAGCTATTAAGTTCATCAAAGTTATGGAATACAAGATCAATATACAACAGTCACTTGTATTTCTAAACACTAGTAATGAACAATCCAAATATGAAATTTAAAACTAACTGCATTTAAAATGACATAAAAAGAATAAAATAATAAGGAATACTGTAAAAAAGAAGCAGAAGACTTGTCACTGAAAACTACAAGACATCGCTAAAAGAAATTGAACCCCTAATGAAAGGAACGATATCCTGTGTTCATAGATTGGGAGATTTAGTATTGTTAAGGTCTCAATACTCCCCAAATTGATATACAGATTCAATACAATCCTCATCAAAATCCCAGCTGCTATTTTTTTGCAGAAAATGACAGTTAGTCCTTAAATTCATGTGGAAATTCAAGGGATTCAGAACATATAAAATAATTATGAAAATAAACAAAGTTGAATGGTTCACAATCCCAATTTCACAATTTACTACAAAGCTAAGTAATCAGGATTGTGTATTGCTTGGATAGGAGAGACATATAGATCAATGAAATATAATTCAAACTTCAGAAATAAACCCTTACAGTTATAGTCAATTGATTTTTAATTAGGATGCCAACATAGTTCAATAGGGAAAGAATAGTCTTTCAATAAATTATGCTGAGAAACTTGGGTATCCATATACAAAAAATGAAATTGCCACAAACCATGTGCAAAAAAACTAACACAAAATTGATCATAGACCTGGATATAAGGGCTGAAACTATGAGATTCTTATTAAAAACATAGATGAATATCCATGATCTTAGGGTCAGCAATGATTTCTTAGATGTGAAAACAAAACACAAGCAACAAAAGAAAAAACAGAGTTACACTTGACTACAATCATGTGTTGCATAATAATGGGGATACCTTCTGATAAATGTGTCATTAGGCGATGTCATCATTGTACAAATATCATAATGTACACTTAGATGAACCTAGATGGTATAGCTTACTACACACCTGGGCTATATGATACACCCTATTGCTCCTAGACTACAAGCCTATACAGCATGTTACTGCACAAAACAACATGATCAAATCAAGTGCAAGAGAAATGATGCAATCAAGAAACACAGTAAACGAGATGTAAGAGGCTGCTGCTCGTGTAACACAGGTTGTTTCATAGCAAACATGTTTTATAAGCAAAAAAGTATACTCTAAAGTGACAATTAAAATTGTATTGTAGTAAATACATTAACTACTAACATGGTTATTTACCATTATCAAATATTATATACTGTATATAATTTTGTGTTATGCTTTTATACAACCAGCAGCACAGTTGGTTTAACCAGAATTGCCATAAACACATGAGCAATGCATGTGTTACGTACGAAGTTATGACAGCTACAATGTCAGTAGGCTATAGGAATTTTTCTGCTCCATTATAATTTTATGAGACCACTATCGTTATGTGGGTCAACCGTACATCCACATTAAAAACTTTTATGCCTCAGAGGACACCATCAAGAAGGTGAAAAGACAACCCACCAACTAAGAGAAAATATTTTCGAATCATATATGGTAAGGGACTAGTATCCAGAATATCTGAAGAACACCTACAACTGAAGAATAAAAGGCATAACAACATTTTTTAAATTAACAAAGAATGTACAATTTTTAAAATAGAGAAATGGACATTGCTCCAAAGATATACAAATTGCTAACAGAACATAAGATGCTCAACATCACTAGTCATAAGGGAAATGCAAATGAAAACCTTGATGAGATATATCTTCTCACCCACTAGGATGGGTGTAATAAGAAAAGACAGACAATAAGTCTGTCTTTTTAGAAAGGATGTGGAGAAATTGGGACCCTCATGCATTGATAGTGGGAATGTAAAAGGAAGCAGCTGCAATGAAACATAGTTTGGCAGTTCCTAAAGAGCTAAGCATACAGGATTATGGAAAATGGTGGAGTAGGAAGTACAAGGGATCTGTCTCTCAACCTAGACAACAATAATACTGGCAGAATGTATATGATGCAACTATTTTTGGAATTCTGGAATCTTTTGAAAGCTTGCTTCCAAGGGAGGAGTTGATAAATGGCAGTTAATTTTGGCTCACAGCACAGTGGCAGCTACTCATTTGCCACCTCCAGCCACATGACAGGCAGCTGTGCATATGCTCCTAGAGCAGTTTACATGTAGCACACAGGAACCAGGGTGAGCCAAAAGGACTTGGTCCTCTAAATATCAGAGATATGTACTCTGATCACTGATTGCTGCTTCTGAACACAGAGGTACAGACAAAGGTAGGCAGCCATTGTCCTTGTACTTCCCCCTCATTATTGAAAGCACCTTCCCTTCCAGCCAAAGTGACTTGCAGGGCACTTAAGAGACTGGCATCTTCCTCCTCCCTTCATTTTTCTCGTTTGTCCTTTTGGAAGCCATACATCAGACAATAGAATATTAAAAAGAACTGCGTATGTGGAGAAAATTAGGAAGTGACCTGGATGTCCAGGGAAAGCTTAGAAAAATAACAAGAAGACCTTAAATCTATACTTCAGGCTGATCCCAGGCCCAAAGACTGCCTACAACAATCACTGAGAAAGGAGAATTGGTTTTCCACTGTCACCACATTGTTAGATTCAAGTGTCCAGCATTCAACAGAAAGTAATAAGGTATACAAAGAAAAAAAAACATATGGCCCATTCAAATGAAGAAAATGTACACAGAAACTTTCCCTGAAAAAGATATGATGGCAGATATAGTAGACCAAACTTTAAAACAACTGTCTTAAAGATGCTCAAAGAACTAAAGGAAGATCTGTAGAAAGTCAAGAAAATGATGTATAAACAAAATGGATATACCAATAAAGAGAGAATAAACTTACAAAGAAATCAAAAAGAAACTCTGGAGTTGACAAGTATAATAACTGCAATGGAAATTTCACCAGAGAGATTCAAAGGCAGATTTGAGCAGACAGAAGAAAGAATCAGAGAACTTGAAGAGAGAACAATGGAAATTACTGAGTATGAGATACAGAAAGAAAAAAAAAACACTGAAGAAAAGTAAATAATGCCTAATGGACTAGAAGGATGACATTAAGTGGACCAACATTGCAGGAGTCCCAAAAGGAGAAGAGTGAAATGGGCTGAGTAAATATTTGAAGAAATAATGGCTGAAAACATCTCAAATTTCATGAAAGACATGAATGAAATATCCAATAAGTTCAAGTATCTTTGAATTCAAATACCATACCAAGACACATTATAATCAATCTTTCAAAAGAGAGAATTCTGAAAACAGCAAGAGAGAAGTAACTTGAGGGAGTTTGTTACCGTTACACCTGCCCTGCAAGAAATGCTCAAGAAAGTCCTGTAAGGTGAAATGAAAGGACACTAGACACCAGCTTGAAGTCATATGAAGAAATAAATATCTCAATAAAGGTAAATACATAGGCAATTATAAAAGTTAATATTAATGTAACAATGGTTTATACTTGCACTTTTTGTTCTCTATGGTTTAAAGAAAAAAACAATTATTAATTTAAACATTTGTACTAGTGTAACTCCAAATCTTGTTTTATACACAATTTAAGAGTCTAACGCATTCAAAAGAACTGTTAGTTTGTATGTTTGGGCACGAAATGTAAAAAGATGTAATTAAGTAACATCAACAATGGAAAGGGGTGAGAACAGAGCTGTAGAAGAGGAGAGTATTTCTATGTTTTTGAAGTTAAACTGGTATAAAGGCAAATTACAGTTTTATAACTTTAAGGTCTTAAGTGTAATCTTTATGAGATGACACAGAGAAAATAGCTATAGACTATACACAAAAGGAAATGAGAAATGAATTTAAATATCTCACTATAAAAAAGGACTAAACACAAAAGTAGACAGTAATACAGGAAATAAAGGACAAAAAAGCTATGCATACAGAAAAAAATAGAATGACAGACTTCCTCCTTATGAGTATTTACTTTAAGTGTAAACTGATTAAACTCTCCAATGAAAAACAGATATTGGCAGGATGGATAGAAACACATGACCCAACTCTAAATGATGTCTATGAGAGACTCAATTGAAGTCCAGTGACACAGACTGGTAAAACTGAAAAGATAAAAAAGATATTCTGCCCGGGCTGGTGTACCTCAGTGGATTGAGCACTGGCCTGCAAACCAAGGGGTCACCGATTTGATTCCCAGTCAGGGCACATGCCTGAGTTGGGGGCCAGGTCCCCAGTAGGAGGTGCATGAGAGGTAATCACACAATGATGTTTCTCTCCCTCTCTCTCTCCTTCCCTTCCCCTCTCTCTAAAAATAAATAAAAAAAATATTTTTTTAAAAAAGATATTCCATGTAAATAATAACCAAAAGAGAGCAAAGGTGGATACACTAATATCAAACAAAATAGATTTTAAATTTAAAAAATTATAAGACACAAAGAACAACATTGTTAAGAAAAGATCCTGTAGAAAAGAAGATAGAGCAAATATAAGCACTGGCTTGCTTAATGGCAGACCATCAAAATACATGAAGCATAACTGACAGAATGGAAAGGAGAAATAGACAGTTCTACAATAACAGTTGGAGACTTCAACACAGTATTAATGATAATGGGTAGAACAACCAGACAGAAGATGAGTATGGAAATAGAGGCCTTATACAACATAATAGATTGCCTAGATCTAACAGATACATACCGGACAGTCTATCCAACAACAGCATACACATTTTCTCAAATGAACATGGGTCATTTTCCAGGATAGACAATATGTTAAGCCACAAATTAAGCCTCAATAGATTTTAAAAGTTAGGTATCCTGTAAATTATCTTCTCTGACCACATGGGTGATAAAGTTAGAGATCAGTAACAGAAGGAAAACTATAAAATTCACAAATTTGTGTAAATTAAATAATACATTTTTAAACAACAAATGGATCAAAGAAGAAGACAAGGGAAATAAAAATAATTAGAGAAAAATTAAAACACAACCTATCAAAACTTAGGAAACATAGAAAAAGCTGTACTAAGGGGGAAATTTATAGCTATAAATGCTTGCAC
Organism: Macrotus californicus; assembly: GCA_007922815.1. Taxonomy (NCBI): domain Eukaryota; kingdom Metazoa; phylum Chordata; class Mammalia; order Chiroptera; family Phyllostomidae; genus Macrotus; species Macrotus californicus. The sequence goes on along the minus strand of VMDR010024793.1, from coordinate 4,428 downwards.
TAAAACAAACAAACAAACAAACAAACAAACAAAAAACAAGAAAGATCTCAAATTAACAACCTAACTTTACAAATTAAGGAACAACAAAAAGTAGGAAGAAAACCCAAAGTGAACAGAGGATGGACATAATAAAGATTGGAGCAGAGACAAATAAAACAGATAATAAAAAATAAAGGAAATTATTACCCCTTCCACCTTATGAAGACATAGTGAGAAGGTGCTGGCTCTGAACCAGGAAGAGGGACCTCACCAAAACACAGTTAGGCTGGCTCTTTGATCTTGGATGTCTCAATCTACAGAACTGTTCCTTGATGTCTCTGGGGAGCCCCTGGGCCAGATCTTCCAGACTCCACGTTACCTCTCCTCATTAGCTCTCCTGAGTTCACAGACGTCCACCACACTTTGGGATCCATAGAAAATAAAGGATGAGACTCAGCATGACCATGCCGGCTAATTGGACCTCTCCTTAGAAATCCCTGGCCCTAGCTACAGAGGAACATGGCAGCTCATGTGAGGAGGCAGTGACACTGGTGGGCTCCCAAAGTTAAACCTTTGGTGCAAGCGACTTGGTATTTAATAGAAGGCATCTTTATGGAAACAAATAAAAGCAAAGGTTAATAATTGGAACAGACTATAAATCTTGGTTTCTGAATTCTGAAGGTAGGCAATCAAGATTTCCAGATGTCTGTCTCAAATTATCTTCAGATGGAGTGAAGACAGTCAGTCTGATAGATTCTTCTCATCTGCCATTTGAATGTCTCTGGCTATTTCAGCAATAGGCACAAAGATAGTCCACAGATGAGCTGTTGTGATTTTTCTGAAGTTTATTATCTCATTGTCTTACTTTAGCTTGCATCACATCACCTTGGAGAAAAGGCAGTTTTGGTCCTCAATGATTTTAAATCAATTACTTTAATTATAAATTGATTAAATGCTCCAATCAAAAGGCAAATGGTGGCCGAATGGATAAGAAAACAAGACTCATATATATACTGCCTACAAAAGACCTACTTCAGATCAAAAGATACACACAGACTAAAATGGAAACAAGCATACGCTGGGGTAGCAATACTCATATTGCACAAAATAGACTTTAAAACAAAGGCTCTTACAAGAGACAAGGAAGGACCCAGCAATTTCTTTCTGAGTATTTAGCTGAGGAAACCCAAAACACAAAATTGAAAAGATATATGCATACATATTTTCTTTTCTTTTTTTATTATTGTGCTTGTATTTTTAATATTTTATATATCCAGACTAGACAATCTCACTTTATTAAATTTTCTGTTAACTTTATCTTACATTTTTTTAAGTATATTTTATTGATTATGCTGTAACAGTTGTCCCATTTCCCCCCTTTATTCCCCCCCCCCTTAGTTCATGTCCATGGGTCATATATATAAGTTCTTTGGCTTCTACATTTCCTATACTATTCTTAACCTCCCCCTGTCTATCTTCTACCTACCATTTATGCTACTTATTCTCTGTACCTTTTCCCCCATTCTCCCCACTCCCACTATCCCACTGATAACCCTCCATGTGATCTCCATTTCTGTGATTCTGTTCCTGTTCTCCTTGTTTGCTTAGTTTGTTTCTGTTTTAAGGTTCAGTTGTCGATAGTTGTGAGTGTGTTGTCATTTTACTGTTCAAAGTTTTGATCTTCTTTTTCTTAGATAAGTCCCTTTAAAATTTCATATAATAAGGGCTCAGTGACGATGAACTCCTTTAACTTGACCTTGTCTGGGAAGCACTTTATCTGTCCATTCATTCTAAATGATAGGTTTGCTGGATAGAATATTCTTGGATGGAGCTCCTTGCCTTTCATGACTTGGAATACTTCTTTCCAGCTCCTTCTTGCTTGCAAGGTTTCTTTTAAGAAATCAGCTGACAGTCTAATGGGCACTCCTTTGTAGGTAACTCTCTCCTTTCCTCTTGCTGTTTTTAAGATTCTTTCCTTATCTTTAATCTTGAGTAATGTAATTGTGATGTGCCTTGGTGTGTTCCTCCTTGGGTCCAACTTCTTTGTGACTCTCTGAGCTTCCTGGACTTCCTGAAAGTCTATTTCTTTTGCCAGATTGGGGAAGTTCTCTTTCATTATGTTTTCAAATAAATTTGTTTTCAGTTTCTTTCTCCTCCTCTTCTCCATCTGGCACCCCTATGATTCGGATGTTAGAACATTTAAAGATGTCCTGGAGGTTCCTAAGACTGTCCTCATTTTTTTGAATTCTTGTTTCTTTATTGTGTTCTGGTTGAATGTTTCTTTCTTCCTTCTGCTCCAAACCGTTGATTTGAGTCCCAGTTTCCTTCCCATCACTGTTGGTTCCCTGTATGATTTGGTTCATTTCACTTTGGGTAGCCTTCATTTGTTCCTTCATTTTGTGATCGAGCTCAATCAGTTCTGTGAGCATCCTGATTAACAGTGTTTTGAACTGTGCATCTGATAAGTTGGCTGTCTCTTCATCGTTTAGTGAATTTTTTCTGGAGCTTTGATATGTTCTTTCATTTGGGCCTTTTTTTTTTTTTTTTCTCTCAGTGTGCCTGCTATGTATAAGGGCTGGAGCCTTAGGTATTCACCAGGGCAGGGCAACCCACATCACTTTGTTGTGATGCTGTATGTGGGGGAGGGGTCCAAGAGGGAACAGTGCTGCTTGCTCCACCCTCTGCCGGTTTTGAGGTCACTTCCCCCACTACCCACAATCAAATTGGGCCCTTCTGGTGCTGATTCCCGGGTAGGTGGGTTTGTGTACGTTCTAGGACCCTGTGGGTCTCTCCAATGAACTCTCCTGTGAGGCTGGGAGTTTCTCCTGCTACCTCAACCCCCACAGGTGTTTTCAGTCAGAGGCTTTGAGACTTTATTTCCCCGTACTGGAACCCTGGGTTGTGGGGACTATCTCGCTCCCCAGTTGTTCTTCCCACTTTATCAGCACGTTAATGTGGGACTTCCCTGTCTGCCAGCCACTGCCCGCCCTGATCCTCTAGCCGCTGCCTTGCTGCATGTTCTCTCTGCCCTGCTGCCCATCTCCACCCCTCCTACCAGTCTGGATAAATGTTTCTTCTTGAACTCCTTGGTTATTGGACTTCCATACAGTTCGATTTTCTGTCAATTTTGTTGTTGTTTTTTTAAAATTTGTTGTTGTCCTTCTTTTGGTTGTGCGAGGAGGCACAATGTGTCTACCTATGTCTCCATCTTGGCTGGAAATCTGCATCCATATTTTTCTGGTGACATTATTTATAATAGCCAAGATATGGAAGCAACATAAATGTCCATCAACAGATGAATGAATAAAGAAATGGTGCATATATACAATGAAATATGACTCAACAAAATCATGCCATCTGCAACAACATAGACAGACCTAAAGGGTAGTGTCCTGAATAAAATAAGACAAAAAAAGTACCAGATGAGTTCCTGTTTATGTGGAATCTAAAAAACAAAATAAACAAACAAGCAGAACAGAAACAGACTCATAAATACAGAGAACATTTTGACAGTTGCCAGCTGGGAGGTGGGGGGATGGGTGATAAAGGTGCAGAGATTAAGAACGAATTGGTAGTTACAAATAGTTATGGAGAATTTAGCCAATAATATTGTAATAACTAGTGAGTACTAGATTTATTGGGGTGATCACTTCAGAAGTTGTATAAATGTCTAATTACTATGTGGTACACTTGAAAGTAATATAATGACCCAGCAATCCTTGTTCTGCGTATCTACCCAAAAAAGTCAAAACATTTATTTGCAAACATATATGCACCCCTATGTTCATTGCAGCATTATTCACAGTGGCCAAGACACGGAGTCAGCCAAAGTGTCCTTCGATAGAGGACTGGATAAAGAAGATATGGTACATATACACTGTGGAATATGACTCAGCCATGAGGAAAGATGAAATACTGCCATTTGCAACAACATGGATGGGCCCTGAAAATTTTGTGCTAAGTGAAATAAGTCAGTCAGAAAGAGTTAAGAACCATATGATTTCATATAAAACCATATGATTTATATGGGGGATATAAAACCAAAACTCAGAGATACAAACAGATGACAATATAGTGGTTACCAGAGGGAAGGGGTAGGGGGCACTAATGGGTAAAAGGGATCAAATAAATGGTGACAGAAGATTATTTGAATTTGGGTGGTGGGCATACAATGCAATGTACAGTTCATGTATCATAGAAATGTACACTTGAAATCTATATGACCCTATTAACCAATGTCATCTCAATAACTTTTTTTTTTTTTTTAAATATATTTTATTGATTATGCCATTACAGTTGTCCCATTTCCCCCCCTATATTCCCCTCCACCCTGCACACCCCTTCCCACCCACATTCCCCCTCTTTAGTTAATGTCCATGGGTCATATATATGAGTTCTTTGGCTTCTACATTTCCTATACTATTCTTAACCTCCCCCTGTCTATCTTCT
>VMDR010024792.1:0-14827 GCA_007922815.1 Macrotus californicus | reverse complement strand
GTCAGTACAATGGTATTTTATTTAACTCTGTTAGCGTATAGTTTATAATGTAGTTTACAATTCTTAAATATTTAGACAAATGTTGTACGGGACTCTATCTATACTCTTGCCCTGGGGCTCACAAGTGGAGATGCAGGTCTATAGAACAGACCCACTCTCTGTCCTCAAGGAGCTGACAGTCTGGTGGAGGACACTGGTGGGCCACTGTAACTGTTGCTGTGACACAACAGGAGAGTGCTAGGGAAAGACCTACAGGGAGTGGGGAGTGGGGAGGGAGGGCTTCCTGGAGGAAGTTATTTCTAGGCTAAGCGCTGAAAGGTAAGTAGTTGTTAACCAGGTAAAGAGAGGGGAGGGGTGGGAGAGAGGGAAAATCTTAAGAGGAGGAGAGTTTCAGGCCAAAAGAAAACAATGTGACCGGGACAGCAACGTTTCTTTATGAGGGGCCAGAGAGTAAATATTTGCTTTTCAGGCCATAGGGCCTTTGTTGCATCTGTCCATTCTGCTGCAAAGTACTGTGTGTTAAGTGCTATGCTGTCGTATGTACTGTAGACAATACGTAAATGAATGTGCGTGCATGTGTCTCCATAGAACCTCATTTACAAAACAGGCAGCAGACCCATAGATCCTCGTTTGCCGACCCCTTGATATATGGAGAGGCCCAGAGTTGGGAGAAAGCGTCCTTGAGGGGCGAACAATCGATGCACAGGGGTGAGGGGGAAGGAAGCAGGAGTGATGAATACGGGGAGTCAGGAGCAAGGCTGCCGAAAGCAGATGGGAGGGGTCTGGACGCAGAGACTGAAGAGCATGCTGCTGGCAGGTATCATGAAATAAGGTGGGCAGAGGGAGAAAGTGGTTTGGAGAGAAATTCAGGGAGTGGTTGTAGAGAAAAAGAGAGAGGGAGAGGGTCAGCTTCCCAGACGTATGGCAGGCAGTGATGGAAGGGGAGGTGGGAAACCTGGGGAAGTGGACTTGTGGGGAGGGCTGGAGGTAGGTGATGGGACCTATTGCCCAGAAGGCTCAGTTCAGTTCCTGCTACACACACTTGGCTATGTACATACACAAAACTTTCGTCAGAAATGTGGCCAGCAGTTTCTATGAAGGCATAGTCTACAAATCCTGAGAAAGTCAGAGGGAAACTGAACATGCAGAGCTAAATACCTTTGTAATGACAATCCTGGAGAATAATTACTATTGACAGGTTTTCTCTAGCCTGTGGGGACAGCAGGCTTTCGTTCCTCTAGTTCCCTTTTATTCACAACTAATTTCACAATGGCACGAGGCCCCAGTATCTGCTGGTAACAATAGCCAACTTGGTCAGGAAAGACAGCTTCATCTAGGCAGTAAATCTGGTCAACCAGATGGACTGGCACTTCAGACATCAAGTGTCCCAAGATGCAGGATTTGTTGCTGGCTTGGGGGTAGGAGTGGGGTGCAGTGATGTTCCTACAGCCCCTCACCCATTGCCATACCTAGAGTGGTATCCCATGTGAATTGAGGGTGTTCTGGAGAGGTGAGTGAAGGGAGGCAGCTTAGGAGAGTACTCTTTGACCCTCTTCCTCACTGGGGGAGGAGTGGGGGGGGGGGGGGGGGGTTTGGGGGGGGAGGGGGATGGTTGTCTGTAAGCAGTGTTCTTCCATCAAGCCAGAACAAGGGTAATATTTACATCAGAGAACAGTTTGGAGATTCTCTGGATGTGAATTTATGGGCCTATGGCATTTGTCATCAATCAGAAGTACACTGTGTAGAGCAACCTGCCTTAGAACAAAGGCTGCTGGGGCTGTTCAAGGAGGGGTGGCCCCAGTGACATGGTGAGAAGCAGGGCTCCATCATCTCACCTGGATGCTGGCTGTCCTGCTTCCCCTGCTGCCCCCTTCCAATCTGTTACCCAACAGGCTGCCTGAATGACCTTTTTAAAATGTAAATTGGATCTTGTCACTCCTCCCTTTAAAAGCCTTTAATGGTTTCCCTTTGCATTTAGGAGAAAATCCAAACTCCTCATCATGGCCTGCCGGCTATGGCCCAGGTCTCCCTCTCAGGCCTCTCTCCGCTGGATTCCTCCGGCCCAACCACACTGGCTTTCTCTCAGTTCTTCCGATAACCCAAGCTCCTTCCCCCGTTAGGGTCCTTGTTCCCTTATTCTAGAAAACTCTTTGCGCTCCCTACCCCTAACATGGCTGGGTGCTTCTCCTAGTTCAGATATCCATTTAAAAATTACCTCCTCAGACGGACCTTTTCTGATTACCCAGGTTAGGCTGGGTCTCCCTGTCTTATTCTGGCATAGCACTGTGTGTGTTTATTCTCATAAAACTTGACATAATTTATAATTTTCAATTATTTATGCGTTTGCGTGCTGACTGTCCTCTTCCCCCATTAGGCTGAAAGCTGCTCGGAGGCAGGGACCATAATTACTTTGTTCACCGTAGTCTCAGAAACTAGCACAGTGCCTGGCACCTGTGCGTTCTCAGTGAGTATTTGTTGAGTAAATGAATAAGTGAATAAAGAAGCAGCCATTCAACTGATCCATCAGCTAATGGATGCATTTGTAAGCATTTATGCTCATGTTTACTTGTATCCTTTCTGCTCTGGTTACCCACCGCTGGTTTACGAACCATAGAATATAGTGGCTTAAAACAACTTATTATTTGTCGTGTTCTGTGTGTTCATTGGTCCCAACTGGGCAGTTTTTCTTGGAGTATCTCGTATGGTTGCAGTCGAATGGCAGCTAGGGCTGGGGTCATCTGAAGTGACCGTTGACATTGGCTGTCAGTGGAGAGCACAGCTGGGCTGTCGTCTAGAGCACCTACATGTGGACTGGAGTCTCCATGTGGCTTGGGCTTTTCATAGCTTTGTGGGTAAGTGCCAGAGAGAGTGTCCCCGGGAAGTGTCTCTTTGTACCTAAGAGACCCAGGCAGAAGCTGCAAGACCTAGCCTCAGCCCTGGCCAATGTGGCTCAGTTGGTCGGGTATCATCCAGCAAAGCGAAAGGTCGCTGGTTCAATTCCCAGTCAGGGAGTACGTCTGGTTTGCGGGTTCAGTTCCTGGTCAGGGCATGTGAACTTGGAGAGGCAACTGATCGACATTTCTCTTTCACAGCAATGTTTCTCTTCCTCTCTCTCTTCCCTTCTCTCTAAAAAAATAAATAGATAAAATCTTATAAAAAAGACCTATCCTCATAAGTCAGTCCCACAGTGTCATTTAAGCTAATGTTCTAACAGTCACGAGTAAGTTACAAGGCAGCCCAGATCCAAGGGGGGAACTTCCAGGGTTCACAAAGGCATCAGCACCAGTTCTGAGAGGCCAGGTTCACCAGCAGCCGTCTTTGCAGCCTGGCTGCCACAGTCCCTTATACACGGTCATGTAGGTGTTTCTATTGCTAGTTACGTTCCTTTATTTACTTCTCGTAGGCTCTTGCCCAGATCCTCTATAATTTGTCTCTTTTATTGCAATGACACTTACTGGTTCAGGGTGAGCATCTCTTCCTCGAGTTTTAAGAAGGCTGAAGTTGGTCATTCAATTTCCAGGGACTCCAGGAAACTGGTCTACATTCTGGCCGTTAACTCGCTCTGGGAGGAGCGGCAGGTTTTCTGTGCCTCTTGGTGAGGTGGGAGAGAGGCCGGTGCTGCTGGTCGCTGTCCAGGAATCTTGGTGCTCACTGTTCATTGCTGAGAGCAGCTCACTGACCCCAGCCAGCACTCTCGGCACTGAAATCACCGGCTTTCAGAGCTAAGCCCGAGGAGATTTTGAGTTTGGGATGGTTTCAAGGGCAGGAGATGCCAGCCCTGTCTCCATTTTGCCTTATACCTAGTGTTTTTATCCAAATGTGAAAAGCTCTGTCTCTCCGCCTCCCCTGTACTCCTGCAACACTGTCCCCCCCCACCCCCCATTCCAAATGTCCTTCCAGCTGCTATTTTTGATTCTGGCCTCAAGGCAAATGTTTCACTGTAGCAGAATTACTGTAAAATTCCTTCCTGTGCTCCCACAGATAATGGGACAATTCCCTGGAGAACCTACTACTTCACAAATGGCCTAGAGACAATCCCAAAAGGCAGATCTAAGAAAACAGAGCTATCATAAAAGGTTATCATCAGAAAGACGGGTCAAACAATATGATTGTTTTTAATGGCCCTGGCTGAAACTAGGTCCATTTTCCTTCTCTTTTGTACATCACATCAGTTTCAAAGCACCAAAGACAACCAAGGGGCAGAAAATAGTGTTATAAAGTTTGCTGATGGACCCGTAAATACACAAACTTGGGATATAAAAAGAACTTTAGCGGGCAGTGGATAAACAAGGAGAAAATCTTATCCAAAAACAACTTGAAAGACTGCAAAGGAAGCAGCATCCTTGAGAAAACAATGAGTCATAAATCTTTCTTTATTTTCAACTTCGCTGATGAACAGAGAATACACAAAAGGGCCGGCATGAATACTGATGACAGATGCTTCCACCTCATTGCCACTTCACCGTGTCTGGGGAGGGTCTGCGGACGGCCCTGTCGAGTTTAAGAAGTAAGACTGTCTGAATTATCATGAACAGGATTCCTCCAATTAAACAGTTCTGGAAACGTGTGTTGTCTCGAAGCACTACTTTGATTGCTAATTTGATGCTCCCTTCATGCTTCAGCTATTGAAGACTTCTAATTCATTAGCTGAGTACTAAGACAAGTTTAGATGGACACCTTTATTGGGTCCATTTTAGATGATAAAAAGAGGTTGTTTATTGTATAAGAGGGAAAAAAACATAGAAGCCCTTCCTAAAAAAAAGAGGCAAGTCAGGATGTAATTTACAAAAGTTATGAAGTTGATGATAGCCAAGTGTTCCCTGACGAACTCTCCCAGGGGACAGACAAGTAGAAAAATAGATTCATGAGGACAAATATACAGGTGTTGAGTAGATTTAGCTTCAGTTCCTCATCCCTCCCTCTCTCCATGTGACTTTGAAGATCCTCCCCAAAAGCAGAAGAATAGATTTTTCTACCCTTTGACTGACCCCCTTTGAGTTTGGTTATCTGATTTACCTGGGCTAGAGGAACATTCACATCTGTGATGCAAACACTGGCTTATAAAAGCACCTGCTCAATTGAACATGTTACTCTTAAATCTCTGCCATTGCCAAGAGAAGAAGGTGCCCAGGCTGGCTGGCTGGTCCCAGAAGGGTAGGAAGGACACGTGGAGCAGAGAGAGTTGCCCTGCTAAGCTCAGACTATAAGAGAGCCGCAGCTCTTGTGGAGGAACCCAAGCCAAGATGGAACTTTCAAATAAAGTCTCAGGATTGTTCCTTAAACTAGGGAAGGCTTTTTGTGGTTTCAGGTAGGGATGATGGGCCTATTATGCAAATATCCACCACTGTCTCTGCGGAGACATGCATGAATGAGCCCAGTCTAAATCAGCCAACCCCAAACAATCTCTAGATTCATGGACTGTAATAATAAGGGATTATTATTATGGATCACTATTGTTATACAACAATAACTAACCAATAGAAGTGTTATGGGATCCTATTGACTCCCCAGGTAGTTCCATAACCTTAGAATACTGCTAATATCATAAGGGTTAATAAGCAAATGAATCTATACCAACAACATTAGTGGATATTTGCATAATGGGCCCATCATTCCTATTCAGTATGACAGACGGGGCCCTGACTTGGTTGGGCATCATCTGGCAAAGCAAAAGGTCACTGGTTTGATTCCCAGTCAGGGCACCGGCCTGGGTTGTGGATTTGGTCCCCTGCTGGGGCACGTACGAGAGACAATCAATTAATGTTTCTCCCTCACATTGATGTTTTTCTCTCTTTCTCCCTTCCTTCCCCTCATTCTCTCTCTCAAAAAAAATCAAAAAAAAAAAAAATCACAGAAAGCCTTCCCTAGCTTAAGGAAAAAATCCTGAGACTTTATCTGAAAGCTCCCTCTTGGCTTGAGTTCCTCCAGAAGTTGACGTTGAGGTAAGGATTCAAGAGCAAGTAGTTTATTTAAGCAGTGTAAGTATAGGGGTGGGTGATGTAAGGAAGGAAAAGCAGACAATGAAGAATGTGTTACCAAGCCAACTGCTATGAGCAACTGGAGCTTAATCCCAGTGGGCAAGTCTGAGAGCCAAACTAGAATAGGCCTCAGAGTAATCCCACTCAGGGGATGGGGAGCTGGGCTATTCCTTCAACTCCTGCCAGTCATTGGCTAAGGGCTGCCACCGGGGCATCCCATCCAGCCACATCCAGCCAGCCACACTAGCAGAGCACAGAGCACTGTCAGGCAAGGAAATGCAGGTGCTGGCCACTAGAAGTCTGGTAGCCCTGCAGTGGAAGAACCAAGGCAAAGGGGTAAGAGTGGGGTACTGACAGCATCTGTTCTGGTTTTAATTTAACTTGGGGAGCATGTGAAACATGGTACTCTGGGTGCTGGGCAAGGCAAGCATGTGCAGGTCACATTGGAGTGGTGGGACTCCATGTGTGCTGACCAGAGCAGTGCCCTCCTCCAGGTTCCTTTTACACTCTGCACCTTTCCCCGTGGCCTTTCCAGTCCTTTCTCCTTCCCTCATCTCACTTTCCAGGGTATCCATTCCCCCAAGGTGAAGATGGGTGGCAACACCCATGGCTGGCTCTTATTGCAGCTGCCCATGAATTGACAATTCAGGCCAGTCTAGTCCACGGGGCAAGGAGACTGATGCTGTCTATGGGATTGGGACTACAGGCCCTTCAATTTTACATCTGCAGACACAAGGTCAGGCTTCCCTCTGGAAGCCATCGCCATCCAGTGTGACAAGTACAGTCACACCTAACACCACACAGCAGATGTGAGCTTAAAAAGCCATGAGCATCAATCAGTACTCCTCAGACTTTTCCACCCAAGTTTCATTATCAGCAGAAAAAAGTAAACCAAGTATCCCAAACCTTCTCATAGCCCAAAGAGGGTTTATGTGAATGTAAAGACGTTTTAAATTGCTTAACATTGAGGGTTATGGACATAACGTTTTTGTCTGCCAGCATGGTTTCCCTGGAGGAAATCAGAGTCCCCTGCTGCATATTGTCAGTGGGCTGTCATTGATACCGGCTCTGATCCCCGGTCATGAGGCTGGGCCGCTGACATGAGCGAGGCCAGTCGTGCTACCCCCCTGGCCATCTCTCAAGGCCCTACTGCAGTTTTCTTTTGTAATAGGTGTATGGGTAGGAGGAGAAAGACGTTGTTTTTCTTCTTGCGGGTGGTGAAGCATTGGTAAATGAGGATCTCAAGTTGCCAGCAACCAACCTCAACTCGAAGACAGCCTGCACTCAGAATAAGACCAAGCCGAGCAGCAAGCCGGAGGGGGAGCTGGAGCTCTGACAATGTAAATGGAGCACCTGCCTCCAATTGTACCTGAAGCTTCAGGGGCTTTCCTGTCAAGTGAACCCCCCCAAAAGGGGTTAGGGGTGGGTAAGTTTGCTTAGACTCATTCATTTGCAATCGAAAGATTTCTAAATTGTTTAGTACAATAGATATTCCAGAATAAGTGCCTTGTTTGTCCTGTGGCTTCCTATTTCCCCCAGCACATTATCATGCATCCCTTAGGAATGCGTGAGGCCTTATATCTTTATTTTATTTGTTTTTAGAGAGAGGGGAAGGGAGGGAGAAAGAGAGAGAGAGAAACATCAATGTGTGAGAGAAATATCTATCAGTCGCCTCTCATATGCACCCTGACCAGGGACCAAAACTGCAACCCAAGCCTGTGCCCGGACTGGGAATTGAACTGATGATCTTTTGCTTTGCAGGACGATGCCCAACCATCGGAGCCACACCGCTCAGGGCCAGGCCTTATATCTTTTTTTTCAGAGATGTTTTAACCGCACTTCTATTTTTCAGATCAACGTTGATTCTGAGCACTTCTGCTCTGAATTTCCTCAGCCCCCCCCAACCTGAACCTCCTGTGAAGAAGCGCTCAAGCTCTTGGCTTTGTCATATCCCAGCTACCTGTTTCCCATCGCTGTTCTCTCCAACACAGGTTTGCTCCCAGGTCTTCTTGGATCCTCTGCTTTCCACTTAGCATCACTCTCTGCACAGACATCCCTCTTCTCTGCTTCCTTATCCCTACCTTCCTGATGGCGGTCAATCTAACCTTTGAGAAAAATCAAATCCATGAGATGTTCAGAGAAAAACTTGTGACAGATTTCTGGGGTCAAAATTGAGAAGACCCTCTGGCTGGTGTGGCTCAGTGGATTGAGCACCAGCCTGCAAACCAAAGGGTCACCGGTTTGATTCCCAGTCAGGGCACAGGCCTGGGTTGCAACTCAGATCCCCAGTGGGGGAATGCAAGAGGCAGCCACACGTTGATGTTTCTCTCCCTCTCTTCCTCCCTTCCCTTCTGTCTAAAAATAAATAAATTTAAACAAAAATTTAAAAAGAAAAACCTGAGAGGACCTTGCCAGGGTGGCAAGCCATCATAGCCAGAGCAGACTGGGATAACCCTACAAGGTTGAAGCAGGGAGTCTGGCTTTCAGCAACAGAAGGCAAAGGCAAGATCCCACCCCAGTGTGGCAACCACAGAATGTTCCTCTTCTTTAAAGAAACTATTGTACACGTAGCACTATACTTAAGTGCTACGGGAGTACACAAAAGAAGTAGCAGACAGGCCCTGCTTTCAAGGCCAGTTTAATTTAGCTGAAGGATAAAGTAAAAATTTAGAGAATGATCATGAGGTAAAACATAACTGAGGGCTTGGCAGAGCAGAACAAAGAGTATTGGATGAGTAATAAGCAGGTGTGGTAACAGGGAATGACTGAGCGAGGACAGTTCCTGAGAGAGGGAGTCTCGGAGGAAGGGAATCTTCAGCCAGGCCCCGAGGAAGTAACTGACAAGTGTTAGACTCTCCAGCTGATGAAGGGGGAAGAGGCTCCAGTTCGGAGTTGTGCAACAGGAATCTGCTCTGACGTGTCTGTCTGTGAAGACACAGGCCAGCCCCGAAGCCGTGTGGCCTGTGTCTGTCGGGAGGCACAAAACCACTGTTTTGGTCTAAAGAATGCAGTGGTTGGGCACCGAGCACACCCTGCCGATGATATCATGTCTGCAGATCAGAGTCAGGCTACTGTCACCTGCAAGGGAAGAACACTTGGAAAATAGTTTGTATCGTGTTTTTCTTTGGCCTCCTGTTTCCCAGGTTAATTTTTAAGAGGAAGATTTTCATCTTGACTGCAGTTCTTAGCAAGTGAAAGTCTGATTCCTTGCAAAATGCAGAATTTATGGCAATACAAGTTCTTGTTGATATGTTCATTGTGCTAGTGGAAGTAGAAGTCCTCTATAAAACACAAACAAACAAACAAACAATCAAAAACATCCACTTTTTGCCTTGGAGCAGAGAGCTGCAGAGACACATAATAAAGGAGTTTGTTCTGTCCTTGCAGAAGCTGGAGGCTAAAGCATGGTCGTTGGCTGTCCCAGAAGCACTTCTTTAAGTTTCTTGCTGAAACTGGCAAGATAAAAACAACTTGTAAAAAAACCACTTCTGTCAAGCCTAGAAGCTTTGTCCTTGTTGCCATTGTTAAAAGCAGTCCAAGAAATACGATTTAAGGCTAATTTTGCTGTCCTTTTGAGGAGACCTTTGAAACCATTAAGGAAAAAGAAAGCCCATAAGAAAGAAAAAAAAAAGAACAATAATCTGAATTGGTAAGACAAGTTCCTCATTGGCAGTAAGTGTCAAATTATTTTGACCCTGTCTGCGGGTAAAACAGAGAACTATGTTCTTTGGGACTGCCAACCCCTTTCTTGACAATCACTACAAAAATTTAACAGTAAATGAAACTGACAGCCTATGTCACCAGACGGGGACCATACCTGAACTTTTACAGAAAGACAGCTGGACTAGAGTCCATTTCCCCAGAGGCTGGGCTAGCAAGACCTAATAAAAACAACGATGGGCATATACTTATTTCCAAGGCAAGTTTAGCCTCTGTTCTGATTTCCAGTCTCACCGCAGAACCAAGGTCAATGTTCACATCTTTTCACTTAAGGGATGATGGGATGTGAAAGTAGTCCCATTGATAATAAGTATTCTCAGGGGCTCTGGTAATTGCACAGGAGAAAAGAGGTGCTAACAAAAGCTTGTAGACAATTGGTTACCATCCATTTCCTCTGGTTTGGCGCATGTAACTGCAGTAAAAAATGAGGTCTGGGTAAAGCCTATTCCCTCCAAATCCAACCAGCAGAATGCAGCCAGCAGGTGACCTTTTTCTCCAGCAATCTTTGGAAAGTTTGTGTACCCAAATCTAATCATAACGTCTAAACTCCTGCCTTGTAATTTCTGCAAATTGTCTCCCTCCCTCACCTCACTCCATTTTTAAAAATTATGTTCCATTTGTGAGATGGGTGTCAAATGACCTCTTTCACAACAGACCTGAGTGGACAGCTTTGTTTTCACATGGGATGCTCAGAGTGGAGACGGGTCCTGGCTCCTGCCTTCTTACTGGTCTTACCTCAAATGCGCTGGTCATTGTAACAGGGACACCGAATAAAGACAAAAAGTAAGCCACTGTCGAGGTGAGTTAGGACCTAGGCCTTCCAGCCTGATGGAGTATGGACATGAGATACTGCTCAGAGTCTCCAGACCTCACATTGTCTTGCAGCCACCAAAAGCTGATCCAGCACTGATGAAACATCCTTCTCAGGAAGGAGCCCAGAAGGTCAACTTCCTCAATGTTATAAATGATTTAGTTCCTCTAAAGCATTCCATCTGTCTCAACCAAAGTAAATTTAATATAAAGCACTTTATATGCATGTGTAACTATAATTTAAGTAGGAAGTTGCTATTTTGACAGTTTGACAATATAGCTATAAGGAATGGGAAGATAATTCTCATGAAGTACATAAAAAAACTGGATTTAAAATGTTACAAGTTCAGGTTCAGCTTTTTGGAAATTCCGGATCAGTTTGGGATGGGCAGTCAGTCTATCCACAGAAAGGCACATTTCTTTCATTCCTTTGCCTATCTGCAGTTAAAAAAATAATAAAATGTTCTATCCATATTTGCTATCAGAGTAATCCTTTTTGCAGTCCCAGAAAACCAGATAGGAGAGGAAAACCAACATTTACTGAGTGTCAGACATTATGTTCGGTACTTTTTTTGTACAGTATGTATTTCATAAATGTTATCTAATTTAATTTTCAAGGCATGGAAGAATTATTGAACCCCAGGGTGTCTGGCTCCTAAGCTTGAACCCCTCCCTCCGCATCCCATTATGACAAAATTCGCCAGTTTTCAGAGGAGAAGACAGCACAATTTACTTGACAGTAAAACCATAATGTAAATAATTTAATCTATTACGATCAAAAAGACACTCTACCTCAAATTTTATTTTTCTAAACAACAACGATCATGGGTTAATTTTCTCTTGTTACACTTTACAACCATTGCAGTTAGAAATAAAACAGGTGCAGGTTAGGCCGAACGTATACTGATCCTCTGTTCTATTTGAATACCAAATTATTTCCTTAATTGCCTTTTCTAATAAAATGAAAGGGCATGAAAACAATAGTTATTTGAGCCTTCGGGTTTTGTGGGTTCTGTACAATATTTGGTATTATTTACTCCTTTTGATAGTTAGCCCTCAACCTTTGGGCCTGAGGATTTAATCAAAATAAAATTATGGATCTTTTTTTTTTTTTTCTCTTTTGTATCCTTCATGGTCAGCTTTATTCCAAGGCTGTGCTATTGGCTCCACATTCCTTTGAGGGAAGATTAGCTTCTCAAATAGATTGGTACCAGTTTCTTTCAGCTGAGAGTGGTGATATGGATGTGTCTGAGAGATGCTTACTCAAGTAGCTACTTTTACTTTTGCAAAGAAAGAGAAATGAATTTATACTTTACCATCATCCTCGGCTACAAAGTAAAGTGTGTTGTCAATAAATTTCATTTCCACAAAGTTGATGCAATTGTCTTCTACTGGTTGAACAGCCATCTCTATTCCTTGCTCCAGACCCCATTTGTTCATCTTGTTGTAAAACAGATACGTAACAGGAGGCAGTTAATTAAAATTGGGGCAGTTCCCCAAAATTATTTATGAGCTCTTTCTCAAATTATGAATCTTAGTTTTCTGAAACAAACATTTTGGTTTTTTATTTAACTGTCATAAACTTAGATAATAGTTGACAATATAAACAGGTTCAAGAAGGGCTGAGAAAAATATGTGGATTTCAGCTGTCTGGTAGATAGAAAGAAATTGAGGAACTTGGAGTACCTCTCTCATCTCTGGGAGTGATGTCATAGAAAACCACCACTCTTCCCCACAGAATGTTACTTGGAGAATATTAAGGGAAAGATTGCATCTTGATGCATGTCTTACATTTATTTCCATCACTTCCCCCTCAAAACCCAGTTTGCCTTTTAACTATCTGATCTCCGTTTTACCACCATTTTCTTAAATCTCCCAGGATAAAAACCTTAAAATAGCATTTCTCAAAATGAGTTCTATGAAATACTAAGGTCTGTGATATGCTAATAAGGTTCTAGCAAATGAAGAATCTCTTTAGGGAATACTAGATTAACGAAAAGTACACAGGTTTCAGCTCTGGTAATGGCCCAGTAGCTCATGTTAGACCAACATTTCTGAAGATGAAATCTAAATTCTTGAGAAAATATCCAATATAATTCTCAACAAATATGAACAACTACTTGATAGCACTGGAGAATGACCCGAAGTAGGCAGATACTACACGGGAGTGGACTCTATGAAGGTGGGGATGGCTTTGCATGACCTTCGCATTTTTCCAGCTTTTGGCCTTTGCGTAGGGCAAGCCCTGCAGAGAGCTGTGCCAGGCAATGTGGGAAAACGCAAGCAGAAGCTCAGTAAGACTGACTTGAAGAACTAGAAGGCAGTTCTGGGTGACCACAGCAGCTGAAAATGGAAGGCATTTCAGAAAGGAGAGAATCAGAAAGCGGGAGGCCCAAACCCTAGATGACACTCTACTCAGATCTTTGTCTTCTGTCTGAACCAAGCAAGCGTGCATGGGACAGACTGCAAGCAGCACAGCTAAGACTGAAAAAAATAAACTGAGATTTTAGTTTGATGCCCCCCTTCTCAGGGAACATAGAGTTGAAACAAAAGCTGAAAACTCTTTAAAGGAACATAGTGGAATTCATAGTTTCTGCAACATATCAATTGCAATATCCAGGGTGCAATCCAAAATTATTCCAAATACACAGCAGGAACGCAGGACTCCTACTCAAGAGAAAAGATAACTAACAGAGACCCACCCCTACCTGACTCAGATAATGGTATTAGCAGGCAAGAATTTTAAGAGTCATTATAACTATGCTCAATGATGTAAAAGAAAATAGCTCACAATGGGTATAAGGGTATAAAATCCCAGCAGAAAAACAGGAAGTATTAAAATATAAAAATTGAAAGATGTATCTTAAAAATTACACAAATTTCTCTAATGCAGCATTTCAAAATATGTTCATGCGCATTATGAACCTCTAAAGGAAATAAACTATGGAGATGTTTCCCAAACTCATTTAATCACGGAACACTAAAGAACATCTCTGTGGAACACAGTTTGAGAAGTGTTTTACTATCCTAGAGATTCAGGTTAAGGAATCCGTGATGAGACTGTGGACAAAACTCTAGACCTTTGGTTTGACTCTGATACTAAGTCAGTAGTCTGCAGGGCAGCTATGCTGAGTTCTGAGGAAGAGAACAGATATGATGTAGTTAGTACTTGCTATGTGCCCAGAAGTATTATTTCATAAAGTCGTTTTTATTATTTTTTGATTTAATATAAGGTATTTTATTAATAAGAAACTGGGCCTAAGAAAAACTAAATAACTTTTTTGTCACCCAAACTAGCAAGTGTAGATCAGGATTCCAGCTCAGTTCTGCCAGACTTCAAAGCTCACGCTCTTCATTCTATTATTCCCTGTTACTCAAAATGTGCTGGTACACGTTGATGCACACGTGTGTTTGGCCACTGATTGGATTTCGTTAGAAATCATCAGTCTCTTCAGATTTTCTATTTTCTTCCTGATTCAGCCTTGAGAGATTGTCCATTCCCAGAAATGTATTCATTTCTGCCAGGTTGTCCAATTTGTTGGCAATCTTATAATTGTTCATACTGTTTTCTTCTCTTCCTTTGCGTTTCTGTGGTGGTGTCATTTCTCTGTCACTTTCCATTGTACTTGGGCCCTCTTCTTCTCTTGATGATTCTGGCTAAAGGTTGATCAATTTTGTCTATCTTTTCAAAGAACCAGTTCGGTTTTATTGATCTCTTCTATTGTGTTTTTAGATTCTATATCTTTTATTTCTGCTCGGATCTTTATTATTTCCTTCCTTCTACTCACTTTGACCTTTGTTTGTTCTTTTTCTATTTCCTTTAGATGTAAGTTGGATTGTTTATTTGGGCTTTTTCTTGCTTCTTGAAGTGGGCCTGTGTTGCTATAAAATTCCCTCTTAGAATTGAATCTATGGGGCTGTAACCCATAGATTTTTGGTCACTGTGTTTTCATTTTCATTTGTCCCAAGGTATGTTTTGATTTTTTCCTTGATCTCATTGTTGACCCATTTGTTGTTTAGTGACATGTCACTTAGCCTCCATGTGTCTGTATGTTTAATAGTTTAGTTCTTGTAATTGACTTCCAGTTGCATACCACTGTGATCAGAGAAGATGCATGATATGATTTTAGTCTTCTTAATCTATTGAGACTTGTTTTGTAGCCTAATGGGTGATCTATTTTGGAAAATGTTCCATGTGCACTTAAAAAGAATGTAGATTCTGCTGCTAAAAATATCAATTAAGTTCCTTTAGTCTAATGTGTCATTTAAAGCCACTGTTTCCTTGCTGATTTTCTGTCTGGATGATCCATCCATTGACG
>VMDR010024791.1:0-14822 GCA_007922815.1 Macrotus californicus | reverse complement strand
TTCTGAATTCAATGGAAGAAATTCATAAACTTGTAACTTACACATTAAAAAATATAGCACACCATAAACTATAAATCTATTTCTTTAACTTCCTTAACTTGAACAGATACCGTAATTTCTCTTAGAGATGGTAAGCAGAAAAAATGAAAACATGAAAAATTAAAGGGACAGAAAAATAAGCATTCCTTGTCTGGTTAAGACATTAAACACAGGATCACAGGGCACCACTGGTATCTAAGGATAGTGTTCTCAATTTGGATGTTCAGTGAGCCCATCTTTAAGCCTCAACAAGCTCTGATGGCTATCAAGACCTTATTAGGATGTGGCAGGCAGCCCACTATCAAATGTAGGCATTCATTCATTGCAGAGGACCTACTGCCACAGAAAAAGAGCATAACTACACTACGTTGAATGATAATGCACATCAAACATACGTTAGTGTCCTATACATTGAACGTTAGCAACTATGAGAGTTTGTATAATACAGTATCAAAAACTGACTATCATTCAGGCTGCCATTAGTTCAACAGAGTATATTGTATTTCATGAAAAACACCATCAAGTAACACTTCTTTAGATCAGCAATATCCAATTTTTATTAAAGGTACACCCAGTTGATTAGCTAAATCACATTCTCACTACTGTAATGGTAAAAGAGCAGCCGCATGGCTGTGTGAAATCATCCTTTACATTTTCCTAGAAAACAGTGCTCCTAATCTTCATGGAATTTACAATCTAAGAAGCCATATTAAGCATGTAGAATTAATCTCAACAACCTTACAAAAGCCCAAGGGTATTCAAACATAGGCAGAGAAAGGCAGGACTGTATCTTTCATCGCCAAGGGCAGAACCAAGGACGGTGTTGAGCATATGACAGGGACTTCGTACATGTCTAATACTGGCAACCAGAGAATTCAAGAAACCCGTTATAACCCTGAAGATCCAAATGAACTCTTAAGAGGCTAAGCTAGTACACACTGCAAGTTGCTACTGGCAGAAGTTAAGAAAATAAAATCAATCACTCAAGCAATACATGGGATAAAATTTCTAATATCAATGAAAGCAGTTTTAAGAACCTATCAAATGCAAAAATTAATTCACAAGTTTTAAAAACACACACACACATTTAATTTTAAAATGTTTCCAAAGCTTTAATTTCCCCATTCTAAAAATAATAATACAAGAGAGCATAAGTTTGCCCAAGATGCACAAGACATTAAAAGCCAATGGTCCCATAGACTGTGGGTCACAAAATCTGACAGAGAAAAAGTTATTCCAAGGGGTATGGGATCCTACATGCACGTCAAAAATTATCTGCATGCTATAATGTAATTAAAACATAAATATTATATACACACATACATATGTAATAGATATTATATGGATGTAACACATAATAGGCACTACTGGATTCATAGTAACTTTACAGAACTAACAGATTCTGAAAGTACAACTAATACTAAGTGAGCATCTGAATTTTGGGGGGTTTTTTAATAGACACTCCATGGACTCTAGAAGACTGGAAACCACCACCCTAACCAGAGTGATCTTTCCATTGACCTAGATAATATAATGCCTGGTAAACTGGGAGAGTAACTACATTAGCCCTAGGTCAGAGGGAAATGGCTACATTAACGAAGCATAGCAAACAAGCCTCTGGTTAGTACTGGAGAACGTTTGAAAGGGGAAGCAAAAGTGTCATCAATGTAAAAAGGCAGATCTGTCTAGAGGCGCAGTCTCTGCTGCAGATTTCGGACCAGCAGAGACCATCCACTCTCCTCCTGGCTTATCGATACCTGCAGCATTTTCAGTGCAAAGTCATAATTCTCTGCCTCTTGGCTACTCACATGCATAATGAGCCCCAATAATGACTATTTTTAATGCCTCTAGTGACTTTCAACAAATTGTAAGCTTATGCCCACCAATTTTAAACATGCAGGGGAGTAACACTCACCAGGGAGCGGCAACTTGAGACAAATATCGTATTTCAATGCCAGGAAAACATAAGAGTTTAACTTGAGAGGTCTTAAAATAACAACAATAATGCAAAAGTATTCAAAATAAGGAAAAGGAAAACAATAATGGCCATCACCATCTATTGAGAGCTAAAGTGTTGGATAAACTTATACTCATTAACTCCATAGGGCGATAGGCTCCAAAGGCCAGGAAACGCACTGTTGAGCTCCCTGGTTTTTAATGCATGCCTTGGAATCAGCAGAATGGGCACATTCTGTTTTCTATGCAATCAGAGGAAAACAAAGGTGTAGGTTATTCAAAGTCACCAAACAACAATTACGGAGTGCCACCTGTTTTGAATGTCATCTCATTAAACAGGCAATAAAATAGACACTTCTTAATACATACCAAAGGTAACTGGAAATGGCTAAGTAGAATAAAATGTGTGAGGATTTAATAAATTAACATTGACATTAAAATATTTTATTACTCACTTTCCTAGTAACACACTATCAAAAAACAATACAACTTTGAACAATTCAAACCATCACATTTACATTTTCCTTTAACTCAGTGAAAGGGTATGAATTTTAACCAACAAGCTGAGGAAAATAAAGCCAGAAAAAGAGAAATATAAACCCAAAGATGATATATCCATGTTTTGAATAAACTTTGTGTTATGCAAGACAAGGAATAGGAGGCAAAGTCAGACACAGAAACTTCGGTCTTAGTAAACGTCTATCTGTCCATCCGTCTATACATTCATACGCAGGATGTGTGAATCACATGAATTACATGCAAATGAATTACTTTGTACTAATTAATATGTACTGAGCATCTATGATGTGTCATGTGGGGCTATAAATATAAAGGAAGGCATGATTACCCTCAAAGAACTCTCGGTGGGGGCTGGAAAATAAAGTAGACATACTTTAATAAAAATATGTGTGGTACGAAAGGAAGCATGAAAAGAGGCACTTAACTGGGAAGAAAGGAGATGCGGGAGGATCTGGAAGAGGCTGTCAGGTAAGACTGCCTGGAGGAGGTGCCACCAGAGCTAAAACCAAAAGCAGAAGTAGAATGTAAATCTATGGGCATACAACCACAGGAATAGGTATGAGGATGTTCACATATGTATATGGATGTGCACAACAATGTTCTTTATAATAGCCAAATGTGCCAATAAGCTTTATAGCTATCAACAGGTTATAATCTTAATGCCCATCTTGTGTTGTCCATTAAAAAAGTATACACACACACACTTATTGTGGTTATCATTTCACAATATATTTAAATATGGAAGCATTACGCTGTACACATAAAATTAATATCATATTATGTGTCAATTATACATCAATTACTTTCAAAGACAGCAATAATTTTATCTTTCATGACTTCTGACTCAGGATTTTTGTACAGAGTACAGTGGAAATGTCTCGTCTCTGCTTCTTGGTGCCTCGAGCATCTACTGTGAAGAAGAGGCAACTCAGTAGCCAGGGGCTAAAATCCTCCAGGCCTCAGCGGGGGATAGCCAATGAAACCCCTCAGTGGCAGTGTGTTCCATGAGTCTGCTTCCACTTCCTCACAGCCTGCTGGCTATGTTCCAAAATCAGGTGGCCCAACACTATCAGGGAGAAGACATGTCCCTTTGTACAATCCTCTCTTGGAATTTTCATAGCACCACTTCCGTCACAGTCACAAACCCCCAGATTCAAAGAGAAAAAACACAGACACCACCACCCCATTCATCCCCACAAGCAGTGCCCAAGTCACTCTGTAAGAAGAGTATGTTGTCACTTAACTCAATTTCTGCCATAATCCCTAAAAAAGCAATGAATACCATGACTCCTAAAAATGAATGAAAAAATCGAGTTTCAGAGAGGCTGTGTGAGTTACCCAAGGCCACACAATTAATAAGCCACGATAACTAAGATGCTAAACCAAGCCTGTGTGACTCCAAATCCTATGGGATTTCCATTACAGCATATGTAAAACATGTCATTGAAAATGTGCTCTACTTCGGTGAAAGTCAGGACACATGTATGTTTTTTAAAAAATAAACAAAAGTAAATCATCCCACAAAAGTTATGCTAAAAGAATACCCACATATAAATTACCACATTTTGGAAGGGTAGCAATTAGAAATCCTATTATATACTTAGCTTTATTAATACTAAGCCTATTTGTTTTTAATTGAGTATTAGTTGTAAGAAAAGAGAAATAAATACCAAGAGTATTCTGCAACTAAAGTCCTTGAAAAGAATAGGAACCACCCAGGACAGTAGTGCCATCATCCAATGAAGCCTAAATAGGGCATACTCAAGCAACCCCATGAGCCAACTTGTCTGATGGCAAGTCCAAAAGAGGCGTTCTCAGTCATCACCATTGACAGCCTTGAAAGTGCCAGTCCCAGCTATGAGTGTCTCTTCTGGCATGGGAAATTTCACAACACATCTTTACTGCAGGCCAAGGACACTTACATCACCCAGATTTGTTGCCTTATGAAAACCTGCAATGTGAATGTTTACTGTTGTTATGGAACCTTCACATGAGGTCAAAATAACACACACCCATCATTGGAACATTTCCAAATGAGACTAATAATCACAATGATGGGAAATAGAGACGTTTGATAATGTATTTATTACAACAAATCAAGACCTCTCTTTTTTACATATCTGTGATGTTCCTGGGGGACTGAGCAGTATGTACATGTTCTTTCATAATTTGACAATAAGCCCATCAGTCCTTTATTTTGCCATTGGGGTGACTACAGTGCCAGCATCAGCACTGACTCCCTCAATGGGTTCACAGCAAGTAGAAGAGGCAGAATTGCTTTTTTAAAAACCCAGTGCCTCTTTTCAATCCCTTTTCTCTCCACCCAATGCCTTGACCAAGATATTAAAGAACACAATGTGAAACACACACAGCATTTATTGGTCTGGGTTTGACCAAGTAACATCTTGAGGATTCAGAATAAAACGCCACCCCAGAGTCAGAGACCAGAATTCTAAAAATTACTGTCGTTCATTCCAGAAGGCAAGGTACAGTAGATAGTCACTTTGTCTTCAAACGGTAATAAGATTTTTTCTTTCCAAACCCCTACAAAAATCTTGATATGACTAACGACCACCTATCCGACATCTTTCTTTATGAATGGGAATAACCTAGCCTAAATTAATTATAGTTTGAAGTGCCAAGTGGGTAGTTAATGACTAAAATCAAAACAAAGTCAACTAGATGGTAAAGCTTCTTCCAAAATTATGCCAAATCTCTCTTCATATTAATCTTAAAAAACAATGCCCATCTCTGCTGTCAAAACACTAAACACTTTTATCCTCTGAAAGAGTTCTTCAGTAATCATTGGTATTAAGCCCAAAGAATATTCAACAATAGCACTGAATATCTCCCTGGAAACCAATCAATTATTCAGCATTCCCTAGTTGCCCTGAAGGCCAGAGATGCCCAGGCTGTTCGGAGATGGAAACACTTGCTCAGGACTCCTCTGGGGCAGAGAGGACCACAGACTCACCCCCACTGCAACACTTATGAACAGATGTTCACAGGGGATCAGATCAATGATACCCAACAGCCTGGCTGATGGCGGCAAGCTGCACAGGGACCACATCTCTACCAGCTGTGTATTTGTCTCCCTAAAGGCAGTGGCCAAAGGGCTAATGTTGCAGCAGACCTCAACTTCGCACACGAGTAACAAATGCACTTGGGCACAGAAAGAAACTGAGGTCCCAGTCACAAAAGTGAAGCCACCAGGATATTAGGTAATGACAACAGAAACAGGAGTCACTGCAATAAGAGAACAGCTGTGCCCAGTGCCGGTGGGAAGGTTATCGACAGTAGACTCATCAAAGTCTTGGACTCAGAAATTCTGCTTCTGGGAAGCTCTTCCAGGAAAATTATTAATGTGTTGGACAAAGATTTAGCTACATCACAGAGGTGTTCATCACAAAGTTGCTTAAAACATGAAAACCTGAAACTACTAAGATACCCAACACTAAGTCAGTAGTTACATAGTAGTGCACACCACGGCACACTAAGCAACCCTTAAAAATGACTGTAAAACCACTTGGGTTTCTTTTTGACAAGGCACATATTCATGTTAGGAAATGGAAATTCAAGTAGCAACATGTACATATTTCAATTTTAATTTTAATTTTATACACACATACATAATATATCTAGAATAACATATCCCAAAAGGCTAACACTGGTTATATTTGATTGGTGGAATTACAGGTGATTTTTTATCTATTCTTTCTAATATTTCTGTAATAAACATGCAGTACTCTTTTGCATTAGAAAATTAATAGAAAGCATTTAAGCCACAGGTGGCAAACACAAGGCCCGCGGGCCGAATCCAGCCCTCCACCTTGTTTTATCCGGCCCAGCACCTTGTTTCTACCCGGCGGCAGCGCCGAGCTCTCACTTAACTGTTAAGGAGTAGTTACATTTATACAGTCCTAAAATTACATCCGGCCCTTTGAAGGTAACTGCGAGGCTGACGTGGCCCCCGGTGAAAATGAGTTGGACGCCCCTGATTTAAGCATTTCACCAACATGCTTTTACACACAGCACTTGTAAAGGCACACTGTTTTCAGGGGCCCGAATCCAAATATTTAACTCAATAAAAAGCCATCAGTAGCTCTTTCTCTCTGTCGAACTCTTAAGAATGAATGCTTCAGTTAGCTAACCATTGTCCAGAAAGTTTGCTATACCAGTCACTGCAATGATTCTTTCTGTAGAATCCCTGTTCAAAAGGTCTCCTCAAAATATCTATTTTTGCCATGTGTTTTCACTCAGAAATCCCATGTTGGATTATGCCATACAAAATCAAGTCCTTATTCTTCCCAAATAATAGTCCATTGAAAACTCTTTTTAAAAAAGGGTGTGGGGACAAAAGGTGAGGATTAAGTATTACTTTACTACACCTAAGGAAAATCAATAAAATAGAAGTTTAGTGTGGCATCATATAATGTAGGCATTTACATGTAAAAATTAACACACATGTCTGTATGTATAAACACATAGGTATATGTGTATGTATGTGATTATACAACAAAAACAAAAAGATAACCTGAAATTCAAATTGTTGATAAGTACCAAATATAGGAGTGAGTTGATGGCTCTTTCCTTTGTATGATTCATTTCAGCAGAAGTTCCTATTACTATTTTGAAATGTCGATTACACATAGTCCCCCCAAAATATATTGACCTAGAACAACAAATAAAAACAACAGCAGCCAAGGACAAAGCCATGCATTGTCAATACGTCTTTCAAAAACAGAAAATGCACTCCCATTGCGAAATCCAGTGAAAAGATTCAGCTCCATGAAAGCAACCATCAAAGGCAGGAAGTTCATAATTGTCAAGTCCATTTTCTCTCCATAACTCTTACTAATAATATGTACCTTTATGATCATTCATCTGAAGAAACCAGGCTTACCATGAAATGAAAACAGATCACAGGATGACAGAGAAGGAATGTCAACCTCAGGGGAAAAAAGAGATCCTTTCAGAGGTGCTAAGAGATTATGGAAATGTCACCTATGCCAAAACCACCATCCCTTTGACATGACTGGGTTAAAATAAAATCCCTTACAGACAGCAATACCAGAGGAATACGATGAAGAAGCCTAGAAAGAGAAGAAACAATTACAAGCTGTCCTTATGTTTTATGTTGGAAAATGAATTTATAGCAAAAACCTTGGCATCAATGTTAATTCTCCTTACACACACCAATGACCCACAGAGATTTTTAATACAATTTAAGTATACTTCACCTAACTTGCTTACATTTTGAATTAGACTTCCAAAGGCAGATTAAATTTAAAACTGGATTAAAAAATACAAATCAAAACAAATTCTCCTTGATACATTACTTTTCTAGATACCATATAAGGCTTGGTCAAGTCCAAAGACTTCTATGTCCAAAGACTGAAATGGCCCTAAGGCCACAGAATCCACGTCTTGCTTTCAAAGAAAAAGGAAAAGGGAGGTTTTTCACATATCTTGCAGTTAATCACTTGTATGCTTAGATCAAAGAGAATAATTAAATATATGTCCAAAAGAATTTCAGATCAGCTTTGTATTCATTAACTATTTAAAAATCATACCCACTACTGAGGAAAAGAAAGGTATAATTCAAATATCACTAACCAACTGCAAATGACTTCTCACTCACTATACTAAATATGGGTGAGAAGTAGAAAACACAGAGTTATCACTGGGAAGAGGTTATAAAGGGGTGGGTGAAAATGAAATGAGGCATGAATTAGTTGTCTAATTTTAGACTTGAAACAGGGCTTAGCATATAGTAGGCACTAAATAAATGCTCACTTAGTGATAGTATTCTAGACACAATTAATTTGCCATATCCGGTTGCCCAACACCATGCACATAAATACTATTGTTTGACTAGGTTCTAAAGCAGGAATTGGGATGGGGAGGAACTGAGTAAGAGGTCCACCAGACAAGGATAAAACTCAACTGTGGACAACCACAGTGTTCCTGGGCAAATAGCCCATCCCCCAATTTTTAGCCATTGTCACACTCCTATCTACTGGGTACAACAGACACACCTCCAGCAGACACACCATATTTACATGGAACTCACTATATTGGCAGTTTGTTGATTCTGGCCCTTATGGACCAATCAGAGCCCTTCCCCTGAAATTTACAAGGACTAAAAGATTCCAGCCTTAGTCCGGCTGAGACCACGAGAGGAAGAAATGTATTCTGGGAGCTGTGGGCAGCCAGGTGCTGCTATGGTATGTACAGTAGTCTATTTAAAGAGAATACTTAACCAATGAATGCATAAATAAGTGGAACAACAAATTGATGTTTGTTTCTCTCCCCCTCCTCTCTCTCACCTCTCCCTCCTTTCCTCTCTCTCTCTCTAAAATCAATAAATTAAAAAAAATTAAGAGAAAACAATAGAAGACTGAAGCAAGAGCACATTAAGGGGGAAAAGACAGATACCTACAGAAAAAACTGATAAAACCAAAGTCCTGGGTCCCGGGGTGTTTCTAAGGCTTGACTACATCCCTGAGCTTGGGTATCCCTGAGGTATCTTATACCCATAAAATACTCATATACACCCTCTTTCTATTGGGCTCAAGAGCATTACACAAGCTGCAACTCAGAGTTCTACACAGAAGACTATAACAAAATTAATCAACAGACAAAAAAACAAGACGAGGCCACAGGAAGAGGAAGGGCAAACAGCCCAGGGCGGCCCCAAACAGACGAGGAGTGCACGGTGCAGGGCCAGAACAGAGAAATGGGAACTCAGAGAGAGCGTACAAATAACAGTTCTGTTCATCCTCTGTGGAATGTCAGAGGAGTGACTACACTGGCGAGAATACCAGTTGTTTTCGTAGTGTTTGAGCATCTGCGAATACCACATTCTTTTCCTTCCTTGCACAGTCTTGTTTGAAACTCTGGCAAAATGCTATACAGGGAAGCAATTGAAAGTTGGCTGAGAGAAAGTTCTGAGATTTCAATTAAAAACATTCTCTCACTCGCCGCTTGCTAACACTATGGAATATAAAACTGTAATGGTGAGGTTTTCTTCATTTTGAAAAATATTTCTGTTAAGCTCAGAATAGGGAAAATCATCTATCTACATACACAAATAACTGCTGTCCAGGCTATACCAGGGCTCTGGTCCAATCCTCAATTTCTGGGAAAACTGGTAAATTTTGTATAGACTAATTCTACTATTCTCATTTCCTAAGCAACCTCCACGAATTTGCATTTATATATCCAAGAATGCCTAAAAACTCCCACAATTGCCTGCTACCCCACAGAGTTCCAATTATTATTCCTTTTCCTAGTGCAGCTCATTCTGCTTCAAGAGATATCTACTGAGTTTAAAAAGTCATTCTTACTAATAAAAAAAAAAAAAACAAACACTTTTACCACACAAAAGAACTCCCAAGACTGTTCCCTCCAACAGGCCAACATACCAAATTTTTCACGAAGACACTAAATACAAAAGAAAACAATAAATCCCTTTGTGAGAATTTTCTGATATGAATGAAGGACAACTTCTAGTATAGTGACAGTAGGGGACAATATTTCAGTTTGCTTCTGTCATGAACAACCTCACAGGTATTACACACACAAAAGGAAGGCAGACAAGCAAAGTTGAAGCAGAGAACTCTCCCGCAGCTCTGAGCTGATCTTCCCAGACTACTGGTCTCCCCAGCATTGCTCCCACCCCCAGAGTGTCTGACAAGGGCAGGAGCCACAAACTGACACCCTCTAAATGAAGCCCAACTTTAAAGAGTAGAAAAAAAAAAACAGAAAGAACCAAGATGGCTCCTTCACAAGGAAATTCTGAGCAATGCAGGGAGTCAGCAGCCCAGACACAGACTTCAGAAGGCAGGAGTAGCCCAGGCCCCTTGACTAAGTAAAATAAACCCCCTATGGAGTCATTCATTCCTGCAGGAAGCACCCAGGGCCTGCAGTAATCACAAGCGGAAGGGCCAAGTTTGGCTGTGAAGAAACAGAGGAGTTTGCGTTCGGAGCTCCGAATCTCTTACCTGTACCTGCCTGCGATTCCCTCCCCCTTATTCCAATTAGGGAGAGGCTGCCAGAGCACCTCCAGCAACTCTGCAAAAGGGGTGGGGCTGCCTGAGCTCTGTTGGCACCTGAGTAGAGCAAACTGAGCATGCTCCCCAACCTGGAAGAACCACACTCTCATTTCTAGTTTAAGAACAAACTAGACCAGCAGGGTCCACCTTCTAACATTACTATTAACCTAGGAAAATATGAGCAAAAATGAAAATTGCCCTAAGGACCTTTACGAGAATTAGAAATTAAAGATCAAAGGAAGGGAGCCAAAGGAGTCTTTGGGGTCACTAAATGGTCCAACAAGGCCACGGGACCAACTGGGTAACAAGAGCCATGGAATTTGTCCACATTCAGCCAGGGTCACTTTGACTGGAGTCTAAAGACAGTGCAGGAAGAATGGATAAGAGTTCAAACTGCCAGACCTGGGTTTGCATCCTGACTAAGCCATTTCCCAGGTGGGTGTGACCTTTGGCAAGTCACTTCTCTCTAGGGTACAGTCTCCTCATCCACAAAATAGGATAATAGCACTGCCTCCCTCACAGGGCAAAGAAAGAATTAAATTCTTCGCATAAAGAAAACAGTCATGGAATGCCATTATCAAGCACAATGCAATCTAGGAGAGTCTACATACACACACCACAGACTCACACTCACACACACATACTCTTCCCTGGACATCTGGTACTTCCTGAAAGGTTTTTGTTTTTATTCCTTGCCAATAGGTTTGCTTTATTCAAAGTTCCTAAATGTCTTTTATAAATAGTCTAGCTTTCAATCTGCCTAAAATCAGGCATAGAAAATAATTTAAAATTCTGTGAAACCATGTTTATCTAGCAAATTAGAAAGGAGTACAGAGTCTTTGGGAAGTCATCTTGATTGTGTAAGAGCTTTTGAATTCAGCTCTCACCTTTCCAACTAACCCCAGACAGCACAGAAACACCATCACATTGATGGCCTTTAGTTCTACAAAGTATTTGGCAAAGAGAGCTGGTGAGGGCCAAGGGGATCTGCTCTGCTTTACCTTCTATTTAGCCTGCTTGACCTGAAATCAGAGTCTCAGGGATAGAAGGGCAATAAGGCCACCCAATCTCAAGGCCCTTCTCACCTACCACATCTCCAAAGGGTTACTCAGCCGCTAGAGATAACAACCTGGGGGACGGGAAGCTCACTCCCTGCTTAACATCTTCCAATGGCTGTCTACTGCCCTTTGGACAAATTTCAAATCCTTTAAGGCCCTGTGGTCTGTCCTCTACTGCTCTTCCTAATCTAGTTCCCACCACTCCCCCTGGGCCCAACCTCAGGAGACATTCCAAGGTCCGTCCACTTCTAGGATTTCGTTCCCAACATCCCTCAGCCCAGAATGTCCTTTCTTTCTTATTCCCATCTCTAGCTCTTTCTCATTCTCCAGGTCTTAGGCCACCCTGCCTCGTACAGGCCCCTAGCCATGTGGTTCACCCCAGGTTTACAGCCCATCTCCCTATCCCCCTACACCAGAAGCCCCATGAGGGCAGGGACATGAACTGATTCCCAAGTGTATATGAAGGACCTGGCACATGGTAAGAGTGAAGAGACAGGCAAGATGGTGGTACCATTTCCAGAAGCTGCCCATCTCCTCTTTGGATAGCATTCTGAGACACAGCTTAAGCAGATAACAGGAAAAAAAAGTTCCGTCTTTTATGGAAATCACCAAGAATATACAACCCTAGGCAAAATGTCAGGTACACTGTACACAGAATCTCACCCTTCACCTCACGTTACAGTAAGAAGGGGAGCTTGAAAAAGATACTTTAAGAGAAAAAAAAATACTGATGCCTGGGTTATATATTGCCATGGTTCTGATTTAATTGACATGCGGTTAAGTCCCCTGGCGCAGGGAGATCCAACAAGCTCCCCTAGATGGGCTGAAAAGTGCAGCCAGGGTTGAAAACCACCACTTTAGACAACAGCTTCTAAGCCTGCTGGTGGGGAAGGACCAGTTGTTTCTTGTTTCCAGAAGTATCAACACACAGTAAAAATGAATTACTAGAAAAATGAAAACCCAAACTCATAATTATTTTTATTATTAAAGTCAACAGGTGTACAATTGCTCTATAAAACTATTATTAAATTTCTAAATGCTGACACTCAATTTCCGTATTTATGCCATTGTGCACAGGTAAGAAAAACAGAGCTGGCGCGGGTCTCCAGAGCATGCTTAGAGCACCACTGCCCAGAGGGCCTAGGGAAAGCACCAAATGTAGTCTGCCAACTACTGCAGCTTCTGGGCACAAGGAAGGGTTCTCTGCGAGTTCTTACAATGATGAAATTTCTGGAGTGGTTTGTGCACAATGTATTTCCTGATTAAAAACATAACCTTACTTGTGTTCCCTTGGGTTTTTAATGTCGCTGTACCGAAACGTGCATTTGGCATTACCTGATGATCCAGAGGCGTGTCATTCTTCTCCCTGAAAATATGCTCTTATCATGAAGGCATATGTTGATAATGATAGCATCTTACATTAAGAGAAAATGTCACTGATATAGAACTGAGTAGGAAGGGGAGACACGTGGCCTAAAATAAATTCAGGGATGGGAGTGATCAGGGTGGGTCAGAGGAGCAAATGAGGGCCTCATGAAGAAGGAAGCATCAGGGGTAGTCTTAAAGAGCCATTAGGGTTAGACATGGAACGAAGGAAAGGTTTCAGCCCAGTCTGAAGGACAGCAAGAAGACGGGAGAGTGGTGCACAGGGCTCTGCATGGCGACAGAGAGGTGAAGTGGGCAGAGGGGACCGTATCCCCCAGGCTCCCAAGCCCATGCTGCCTCTTCAGTATCCACAGAAGACAATGCTTTCATTAAGCTCTCAAAGGAAATACCAAAAACAAAGAAAAGTTTAAGTATGATCTAAGCCAAAGTGGTCTTCCTAGTAAGTTTTAAAAAGGAGAACTTGATAGTGAACTTCCACACTAGAACTGCAGTGAGGAAAATGAGATTTCCCTACTGTCTCTAGCATTGACCTACAAATTCAGTACAATGAATCTCGCTTCTTGTTTACTTAAAACAAAACAAAACCACAGAACAGTCTCCACTTGGTGAAGGTTAAGGATTAAAAAACAAACAGCTTGGTTACAAATAATATTAGTTCTAAGGAGGATCCTTAATCACATGTTTCAAACTGCTAAGAATATTACTACTTAATCTCCCTTTGATTTCCAATATGGCATGAAATGTAATATTATTAATGATAAACACTTTATATAAGTTATTCCCATTTCTCTTTCAGATAACCAGAGTAGGTAGATGGCTATCAGTATCTTTTTACAGACTGAGGCCTCAGAGAGGGAAAATTACTTATCAGAAGTCCTACAGATTGGCAGTGACAGCAGTCAGTCAGACACCAGCCGCGGTCTCTGGTGCCAAACCCTGTGAAGATCACCACCTGCACATTGCTTTCACTCCGCGGCCGTCCTAGATCTCGTAACAGATCTGCCAGGCAAGCTTCAGCTAACGAAATATAAGCAAATTTTAAAGCAAAGAAGACATATTAAAAGCAAGCACAAATATTGTTTTAAAAGCTAGACTACTCTGCTCTATGGAAATGGTCAGCCAAAAGGCTTGACATTCTTCAGGTTAAAGTCCTCAACAGAGGTGTTTCACGTGGTCCAGCCCTGAGCCCTCATTCAGCATCACCAGTAATCCTAGTGGGTAACTTCACTTCACTGTCTTCAGGCCTGTCTCAAGCTATTCTTTCTCCACCACAATTACTTTCCTCAAACATGCAGTGGCTTTTTCAGACTTGTCCCTGTCGCAAAGCTTTGACACTTGTCACTTGCTTTGAATTCACCCTTTCTTCAAATGTCCATGTACCTGGGTTGGAGCTATATTTGTGTCTCAACTGAAACACCACTTCCTCAAAGAGGCCTTCTGGGAATACCATGTCACACGTCACCCCCACCCTGTCACCCTGTGCTTTACTTGCTCTCCAGTGTGTACCACTACCTGAGATTCTTATTCATTAGACATGCAACCTCCACATGAGCCCAACTTAGAGGAAAAAAGAATCAAAGTTAACACAATAAATAAACCAGATGCCACACACATCTTAAACAAACAAACCCTGAAGGAAAGAAAGCTAAAATAACAGAGACCGAACATTGGTACGATATATGCGTAGCACAGTAAGAAGCACTCAAAGGCAGTGCACACAGAAAATGTCCTCCAAACAACACAACACCAACCCTTCTTCCTGGGGTTTAACACTCTTTCCTCCACCAATACTGTCCATGGCAAACTT